>APFE031254926.1:95125-105784 GCA_000404065.3 Pinus taeda | reverse complement strand
AGAAGAAGATACTCCAGGCATCACATGATTCACCATTGGCAGGACATCAGGGGTTTACCAAAACCTATAGGGCCATTAAAGAGAGGTTCTTATGGAAGGGTCTCAAGGAGGACGTACTCCAGCACATCCGGGAGTGCGATGTTTGCTAGAGGAACAAGGGAGAGATAAGCCATCCCGCGGGATTATTGCAGCCTCTTCCCATTCCGGAGGGGAAATGGGAGAGTACTTCGATGGACTTCATCACAGGGTTGCCCATGGTACAGGGCAAGGGTTGTAGCTTTCTCGTCGTTGATCGACTGACGAAGTACGCACATTTTGTTGCCATATCCGCACACTATACAGCAGCACAGGTGGCCGAGCTGTTCTTCAGAGAGATCTTCAAGCTACATGGTCTTCCTAAGACCATCGTCAGTGATAGGAACAGTCGTTTCATGGGTGGGTTTTGGCAGGAGCTTTTCCGGTTGGTGGGGACGGAGTTGACACCGAGTACCAGTTATCACCCACAGACAAATGGGCAGACAGAGATAGTTAACAAGTGGCTGGAGGACTACTTGTGGAACTATGTCAGTGGGCAACAGCAAGCATGGTTGAAGTGGCTGCATCTGGGGGAGTACTGCTACAATACTTCACATCACATGTCCATTGGTATGTCACCATTCTATGCCTTATATGTGTATCATCCTTTATCTTTTGCTGACGTGATGTTTAGTGATAGCAAGGTTCCTAGAACCAAGATTTGGATCCAAGAGAGTTAGGATATTCTCAAAGCTCTCAAGGATAACATGGCTACGATGCAAAACCAGCGAAAGTTGTATGCCGACAGGGGTCAGGTGGAGAGATAGTTCGAGGTAGGGGACGTGGTCTACCTACGATTACAGCCATATCGACAGTCGTCACTAAAGCAGAAGGGGGCTGAGAAGCTCAAGCCCCGCGTTTATGGGTCGTACAGGGTGATACGCAGGATTGGATAGGTTGCATATGAGTTGGCGCTGCCCCAAGGCAGCAAGATTCATAACGGTTTTCATGTATCATGCCTGAAAAAGACATTGGGGCAGCAGGTGACAGTGATAGATGAGCTACCACCCATGGATGACGAGGGGCATTTGGTATTGCAACCGGAGGCCATCATTGATAACAGGGAGAGGCAGCTGCGGAGCAAGACGGTCCGGGAATTCTTGGTGAGGTGGAAGAATTTGCCGGATGAGGATGCCACTTGGGAGAGTGAGAAGATCTTGCAGCATCTATCACTTCAGTTGCTTGAGGACAAGCAACATTTTGTCGAGGAGACTATAATATTCCTAATTAGCCATGGCTAATTGGAATATTCGATTTTGTTCAATTTTTGCCTTCTATAGTTAATTGTAAATAAAAAAAGTGAGGATGGGGGACATTACTCACTTTTTGAATAAAAAGTCACTTCCTAGTAGCACAATGTTGCGACTTAAAGGGGAGCCAAGAGGGCCAAAGGGGGACGCAGAAATGGAGCCCATGCAGACACATGGAGGGACTGCGCAAAAGGGAAGAAACACGTGGCAAGAGGGGAATCACGCAGGAGGAGGTGAGCCTTGGGATTCAGAGAGGCAAAGGCTATAAAAGGGAGAGGAGCCCCCTCATTTTGATCATTCAGTTATGAGCATTTGTGATAGTCATTTCGACTTAGAGCACGCTGGCTGTTTAGCTAGTCTGCAGCACTGTTTAGTGCATTGAGTGTCTCCGTTCGAAGATCTCACCCTTAGCCCCAGGGGGCTTCGAGTGCCTGCTTGGGTAAGGTATTTCCATTAGCATTTCAGCAGTAGTTTTATCAGCATTTCAGCAGCAGTTTCATCAGCGTTTTGGAGGACTGTGCAACACTGAGAGAGGGACGCAGTTCTTCTAGCAGAAGGCTGGGTTGAGGGTTTGCAGGAGGATTTGTGCTAAGAGATAGAGCAAGGGATCAGCCTTTGCATATTGGAGAGTTTTGGCAGGGGTTTCAGGCAGATTTCCGGAGGGTTTCATTCAGTGGCAGCGCAGAGCATTGAGGGACTGCGCAGAACCCCAAAGGGGTGATTTTCCGGGGTCGTCCATTGCAGAAAAGCTTTCTAGGCTATTCTAGGTTTCTTGAGTAGAGTCCGATTCCAAAGTTTCAGCGTTTTCTGAGGAGGGGAGCAGCCCCAACTCCTCATTTGATTTCTAGCAGTAGCAGCAGCAAGGCAGTTCTCCAGCAGCTTGGACGCAATTCAAAGAGCGGTCATTCTTTGCTATTCTGAGTGTATTTCTTCACTTGCCTTGTGCCAGTCAAGGTGCCATCTTTCTAATCACCTCCTGTACTCATTCTATTGCTCAGTATAATAAAATGGCTTAGCATTTCTCGCTGCATTTCTTGAGTATCTGCTTATATTTCATGTTTACATTATTATACGCTGCACCACTATTATTTTTGTCATTTTGAGCTTCCCGGTTATTATATCATTCGCATGTATTTGGTTGGAGTTTCGCTGGGGTTTGAGGAATATTCCTAAAAAAGATATTACAACAATCTAGATGCCAACCTAGCAATCCTGCGCAAATAATCTGGCAAAAATATATTGGAGAAATTATCTCCCTTTTGCAACAATTTGGGCTCCCTTTGGCCTGCTCGTTCTCTCTCCCTGGCAACTCAGCCTACCTGGAACTCGAACTACTGGCCTGGGAAATTCATAGTGCCTGCAATTGGACTCTAACTGAGTTGTCCAGCCTCCCTTTACCTCTAGAAATGACTCGCTCTGCTTTCCAGGTGATCTCCTGACCTCCAACAACTGAAACAACTCCCTTTCTGGCACTCGCACTAGGTTTTCTAGCTGCTCGCACTGGCTATTCGACCGTCTCTCCTGCTCGACTGGCACTGGAGAGACGTTGGAAAGCTCTCCGAAATTCTCCTTTGTTGCTCCCTCAATCACTGATGCTCTGCCTCTGGCTCGAACTTCTTCCCTCGCTGAACCTTTGCACACTGGGTAGCTCGATCTGCCTTGCTTTTGCTCTCGCAATTGTATCTATCTCCATCCCATCGACTTACTCTTATATTCTCTCGCGGGAGCTTCAACGGCTATGATTAAATTCTCATCAATAGCTAAGATCATCTTAGACTTGATCTGTGCAAGTCTCTAAAGCTTTCTCGATCATTCTTAATTAATTCCCATTAATTAATCAATTTTCCTAAGTTAGACTTAGGCATTTTTAATTAGTAATCAATTAATTTAATTAAGGCGTTTCGCAAGATTATCTCATGAAACCTTTTCTGGGTTTTGGAGATCTTGTGTTCCTTAGTCTCTTAGACACAAATCGAGACTAGAACACCTGTTTGATGCTACCAAAAGCTAACACTCCCTCTTAGCGAGGAAGGTGTTCTCTCTCTACTCCTTTATAGCCGAACCACGTTGTTGGTGTCTGACATCTGAAACAACCAATCATTGTCCACTAAACTACTGCTCATACTTTGATTCATCTGTTATCCCTGTAGCTTAACCACTTTGCATTTGCACTGCTACCAACACTGCACTGTGCCATCGTGCATTGTTGCCAACACTGCCCGTGCTACATCCGATCTCATGCTACTGTTGTTGCTGCAAACACTATAATTGAGAACTGATCTACTATCCCTGCAACTGGCTTTTGCAACTGTCCCTTGAGTCTTTGACTGCAACTAGCTCTACTCTGTCTACTGAGTATCTATCCTCACCCCTCTAGTATCTGGCTGCAACTAGTTCTACACAGTCTCTCAATATCTGAATGCACCTGCTTACAACTCGATCTTCCTACTACTAAATACTATGGACCCCCATACTAAATAATGATCCGTGAGGAAGCACTTAGTCTTATGTTGTGCCTCCTTGGACCTTGCTCATTTTGCAGCATTGAAGCATCACACTCCTCCTCCATCTGGAGGTATAGCCGCTATCAATACAAACTCCTCTAATATGGAGGTTAACTCATTTATCTCTGTCGAAGCTGTTGTCTGTTGCTCCCCCTTCTTGTGCTTCTTTTTCTTGGGACAATGGGTGTTGTAGTGACCAAACTCACCACATCTAAAGCATTTGATCTTCAACATATACTTCTTCTTTTCGCCTCCCTTTGAGCTATGTCCCTGACTAGGGCCCTTCTTCGCTTTCCCCTTACTGGCAACAACTACATTCTCCTCCTCCTTCTCAACCTTCGGCCCTCTGCTACTAATGTTGGTAGTGCCCTAGACAAGACTGAGCCTTAGCTCCTCTTGTGTGAAGTCACCCCAAAGACGTTCCCAATCTCGTAATTTGTCTCGTCCAATAATTCCCTGGACAAACGTTGCCCACTCTCTAGTAAACCCATTCAGAGCAATTCGCACAAGTTCACTATCCTCTAGTTTCTCCCCTACAGCTGCTAGCTCATCTCGGACATTCTGAATTCTGGTGAGGTAGGGAGTCACGCCTTCACCCTTTTGCATCTTTGTGGTCCTCAGCTTTTCCTTGAGAATCATCTTATGGTTCTCTAATGGATCCTAGTATAGCTTCACAACAGCATCCCACATTTCCTTTGTTGTTGCCTAATCTACAATATGTGGAACGATATGATCTCAAACTCCATCCAAGACCATCCTCTTCGCTTTGGCCATATCTTACTTATACTCGCGAAAATGGATAGGATCTACCAGTACAACTATGGCTACTATCACGAACTCCTTCAAGCCATGCTCATCCAAAAGGAATTGCTTCCTCTCCTTCCAAACACCAAAATTTGAAGCTCCATTAATTCTATCCTGATCTTTGAGACTTGTTGCGGCCATCTCTACGAAACTCAAATAACTAGAGACTAAAACTGTCCTTCTCTTCCCTACTTGGCTTGTCTTCTGCTACTTGCACTCCCTTAGGAATGTGCAGATCTGCTATTGCTTGCCTCCAGAAATCCTTCTTCGGTACTCACACTGCTTGCTACCTCAACTGGGGAACACGCTCAACCTCTTGGAAATCCTTCTTCAGAATCTAGTACACAATCTACTGCTCTGAAGCTTGCACTAACTGACTAGCAAATCTGCTACGGCCTACTGCAATGGAAATTATGGATCTCCTCCTAAAAACTAGAAACCGGAAACCCTCAGAGAAAACTGGAAATCTCCTTCGTGTGCTTTTCTCTTCCTGCACAAATCTGTAGTTGAAACCCTTGCTGCAAAACTTTTGCGCCCAAATCTATTCAACGAACTGATTGATTTGCTCACTGAAACCCTTTATTCGGCAAATCCACTGCTTGCAAATTATGAGGCTATTCGAACTTTTCCTCCACCTAGATCTGGAAATCAAACCCCGTTGCCTCAACGATTCACAGCTTTGTCTGGCATATTCAAATCAGGAGAAATTATGCCCAGATCTCCCTCTGAAGCTGCACGATTCTCCTCCTCTTGCTTCTGAGCCTCTAATCTGATCTTCAACACTTTGATACCATGTGAAAATACCTAGATTGCAATTTCTGGAAATTTACCTCCTAATTATTCTGTAATTTATTTGTTATTACAGTAAATATCAATAAACTCACAATTAAGAAAAGTCTTTCAACAAAAAACACATAAGAGAAATTTTTGGCTGACACGTTTCGAACCAACAAGTGTGGTTCAACATCATTGAAAAATAAAATACGCTGCGGAAAATAAACCGAAAGCTGAAGAAATAATGGACGCACAATAAAATAGACACCAATATGTTTGGACTAACATCCCCGGAAAAACCCCAAAGGGAAAACCGTTGCATCAGGAGGGTTTATTTTACTATTATGCAGCTGTAAAAATCTGGGTACAATAATCTAGATGTAAAGTTGACAATCCCACATAAATAATATAGCAAAATATATTGGAGAAATTATTTCCCTTCTGCAACAATTCGACCTCCCTCTGGTTGGCTCATTCTCTCTCCCCGGCAACTCAGCCTACATGGAACTCGCACTACTGGATTGAGAAATTCGTACTGCCTGCAATTCGACTCTAACTGAGTATTCCAACCTCCCTCTACTTCTGGAAATGACTTGTTCTACTTTCTAGGTGATCTCTCGACCTCCAGCAACTAAAACGACTCCCTTTTTGACACTCACACCAGGTTTTCTAGTTGCTTGCATTGGCCATTCGACCCTCTCTGCAAAAATATTCGACCTCCTCTCTCCTGCTCAACTGGCACTGGAGAGATGCAAGAAAGCTCTCCGGAATTCTCCTCTATTGCTCCCTCAATCACTGAAGCTCTCCCTCTAGCTCAAACTTCTTCCGTCACTAAATCTTTATGCACTGGGTAGCTTGATATGCCTTGCTCTTGCTCTCACAACTGTATCTATCTCCATTCCATCGACTTGCTCTTATAATCTCTCGTTGGAGCTTCAACGGCTATGATTAAGTCCTCAACAACAGCTAAGATCATCCTAGACTCGATCTGTGTGAGTCTCTAAAGCTTTCTCGGTCATCCTTAATTAATTTCCATTAATTAATCAATTTTCCCATGCTAGAGTTGGGGATTTTTAATTATTGATCAAATAATTTAATTAAAGTGTTTCGCAAGCTTATCTCACGAAACATTTTATGGGTTTTGGAGATCTCGTGTTCCTTAGTCTCTTAGACACAAATCGAGATTAGAACACTTGTCTAATGCTACCTCAAACTAACAACCACCACCAAATTCATGTGCCAACAGGGAGGTCACGGGGTCTAATCTAGTGGAGCGACTCAAGGTTACTAGTTGCTTTGCAGTTGGCAATTGACACAATCCTCTATGTAAATATTCTAAGAGTAGTGAATCCCACAAAGTTTTCCTTTGAGATGTGCATATATATGTGTGTGTGTGTGGTGTGCGTGTGTTGGTGTGGGGGGGCAGGGGGTCTATTTGCAGGCTAACATGTAAGATATTGAGTTTGTCTATATGACTTGCTTCAAACACTAGGTAGTCACAAAGACAATTCTTCTTCTATAGCCTCATATGCACATAAACAACCTAAATATATTGTATGTGGTTGTGTTTGACATAACACAATTATTTAGTGTTGGTATAATGAATTACACAAATTTTAAATTTGTGCTAGAATTCTAGTATTTCAAAGATACAATTGCACGGTATTAGTAAACCATAAGGAGTTTCCAAAATAGTTGACTTTTCACCCAACTTGAACAACCCAATCATATCTAGAATGTTGGGAACCATAATTTATTGATAATGCATATTAACACCTATAGTTATTTGTTTTACCCAAACAACCCATGAATTTGTCTTGACTTGGGTGGGCTAAGGAAAATTTGTTGATCATCGACCCTACTGTTGGAATGATGGTAATATTCATATGTGATAATTTATGGCTAAGCACTCTCATTAATTGTATCACTAGGTTATGTCTTAAAAGCTGACCTAGTCAATACTAAGGTCAACCTAAGCATTTATGTGGACCCACAACCACCTCATGAAGGAAACACCCCACATTATGAGTTGTGTAAATACTGTAAATATACAACTCATGCCTCATTCATAACATCATCTTGTGATTGATTATTTAGCATAGGGGACCGTATCTCTCTTGTTCATGGGTTCTCTCTCTCTCTCTCTCTCTGTGGAAAATTTTAGGGGCTAATATTCCATGCTTTCTGCCAAAAAAACATTTGCTAGTTTCCATTTTTTCTAAAAAATATTCAGCCAAATTCTATAGGATAATATTATTTCACCTTTAAAATCACCAAAAATTTATAGAAACTTATATAAAATCCTTAGAAATTTGAATAATTTTACAAAAATATTGACAAACATTTTATAATTGGCAGATTGTCATGTCCCCATTTTTATTCTTCTTCATAGTATAGCCAAGGTGGATTTCCAGGACAGGGGATGGCCAGGTCAGTGGAGCAAGTTTATGTCATCAGGGGTCCCAATGGAGTTTTGAGGAGTTTTTATGGGATTTGATGGCATTTGCTTGGCATATTCCATCATCAGCACAATTTTGCTTTTGTTCTGTTGCATTCCGACAACTTTCAAAAATCAGCATTATTATTGGGCATAACTTAATTAATTATGCTCGAGGTGGCATTCCGGGGAGATTAATTGATGTACCACCTCAGTGTAATAGCTCGTTGGAACCGGAACGAGAAGCTCTACATGATGGGACTTTTAGATGGGAATTTCAGTGACCTGAGGAGACATGGTGGCCAATTTACCCTTTTCCCACTTTAAAAAAATAAATTAATTAATTAAAATAAAAGAGGGAAAAGTGCTCCATGATTAAAATAATAAAAAATAGAAGATTCTAGAGGGGTCCATCAGATCTATAAAAGAGGAAGAGGCCATGACAGGACATCTTGGAGTTGATATTGTTTCTTGTATGTGAGGTCGAAAACGTGGTTCTCTACTCCATTGGTAGCCCCAGGACGAAAACCCTTGGCTGATATAGAGAGATTGGGCAAGCATCCATCTCCCCTTGGTGGATTCATTCAAAATCCACAAGTGTAGTGATTGATTTCATGTTCAATTTGTAGGTTGGTGTCAGTATTATTGCATATCTAAGAGAGTCATTCCCCAGCTATTGTATTAGCATATATTTCTATAATAAAGTTGGATTTTGTTGTTGCATGTCTTATTGTTCCTCATGTGGTGATCTTTTAATGAGATTTTGTGTAATTTGTGGATTTATGCTCTAGGTTTTACATGACAATCTTCTAGTAAATGCATAATAATCTTATTTGAAGTGTTTGTTCCAAATTTTCTTAATTTGGGACATTACAATGGTATCAGAGCCTTGGTCTTGTCTCAGCCTACGGATTTTTAAGTTTTCTGTTGCAGCTATTATGGTTCGAGCGTTTTTATCAAGAGCTTTTCCGGAGCAAAACTTTGGTGCAAAAATTATATTGGTGTCGGAGAAGCCAAATCATCGTTGAAAAGCTCTTTGTTGTTAATCCAACTTTGTTGATGGACAAAATAGATTGTGCAAACGTTTGTTGGAATTTCTAAGTCTGTTCGTTAGAAATTCTTCCTGTACTATATGATTTATTTCTTCCTACTTGTTCAGTTACTTAACAAATTATTTACCATGTAAATACTGAAAATAAATACAAGTGCAGTATCAACACATACAGATCATCAACTGAAAGAAACAAGCACACAAGTGACACTGTTGTTTTTGGACTAAGGCCCCCGAAAAAAACCCAATGCGGGAAAACCCCAGAGCAGCTATTCAGAGAGTTTTATTATTATGCAGTTTTCATAATACAACCTAGGTGCCAAAAATGGCTCACCCAATAGAGAATGCCCTCGGCAGTAATACCTCTCATTCGGAGATAAATATTCCAGCTAAATCACCGGATGAACAATCCCACAGCAACAATGCAGCTTCTGCTGCTCTGCGTCACTCTTATAGGAACTGTGTCACCCTATCCAGTTCTCCAGCTCCAATCTGTCCCACGAAAATCTCCCAACGTTGCCTCTAGGGCCTGTGTCAGCCTATCTGGCCCAGCGTCAACCTATCTGGCCCAGCATCAGCCTCTCAGGGCTCTGCATCAGCCTCTTCAGCCTCTGCGTCTCACACGCTGGCCCTCACTAGCTCTATGCAGCTCCTGGCTACCTCTGCGTGGCCTGTGGCTGCCTCTGCGTGGCCTCTAGCTGCCTCTGCGTCAACCTCTCCCGGCTTCTACGCTAATCCTCTCGGTACTAACTCTGCATCTCTGCTATGTATTCACTGCCCCTCAGCTGCAACTTTGATCACTCACTCAATTCCCTAAGCAAACCCTACCCCAGAAAAACAAGTTCTTGATCTCTCTCGGTGTGTTCTCCAACTAACCCTCAAGCCTCCTCTTATATTTTTCTCGTTGGTCCATAAACGACCAAGATTAAATCTCTAATCAACGGCTAAGATTAGATTTGGCTTGATCCATGACTTTTGGACCATTCTAACCTAGTTTTATATTAATTCATGTAGGAATTTACAGGGTAAGTTTCTTAGACAGAACACCAAAGGATACCGCTCACAAACAGATCACAGATCAATACACCAATATTCTTGACGTGGTTAAAACACTCAAAGAGGGAAACAATCCATGGCCTAAGCCAATGCGGCCACTTTAGGCAATTTATTAATAAAAGAACGAAAAATTACATAAGCTTTTCTCATGAATGGTTACCCTACAAATGACCCTCCATGCTCTTTAAATAGAGATCATGGACCAATTAGGTGTTAAGCCACGGATCAAGTGTCGGTAATACCGAGGAGAGAATGAACCATCGAATCACTTCATGTCTAGAACATATCGTGACTATCGGATTGTAAGTTACAAAAGTACATAGTAAAGAAACACACTTTACCTAACTCTATACTAGACCAAGTTATACTTAACTATTTCCTATGTGTCGGAATATCCTAACATCCCCCCTTAAGAACAACTTGGGATAGGATTGAAGGATTTACAAATATGACACAATAGGAGAAGGAAGGAGGCACTAGAGCCTATCCCCCCTTAGTGACAACTTCCTGAACTCCAAGCATATATCGAAGTTTAGTGAACTTCGCCTCTGTGAGAGCCTTTGTGAAGATGTCTGCAACCTGATCATCTGTTGAACAATATTGCCCTTCAAGAACATGGTCATGAATGAGTTTTCTGATGAAGTGCATGTGTAGTTCAATGTGTTTGCTGCGCTGATGCTGGACTGGATCTTTGCATAGCTGAATCGC
>APFE031254926.1:80932-95103 GCA_000404065.3 Pinus taeda | reverse complement strand
AGCTTTATGTTTATCAACTTTTCCATCTGATCCATACTTGGTTCTGTAAACCCATTTGCATCTAACAAGTTTTCGTCCCTTTGGAAGAGGAACAAGATCCCATGTATCATTTGCCAATAATGAACGATATTCTTTATTCATAGCTATGTCCCAATATGGATCGCCTGAAGCTTTTGCAAAGGTGTCAGGATCATAATTTGTTGAAGCTTGAGCCAGTAAAGAAGAGGCTCTATCGAACTGAGAACGTGTACGTTGCTGATCTGTAGGATCACCTGCAAGAGCACCTGCTGCATCCCGAGTAGCACAGACCCATTTTGGAAGCTGAGGAGCTGAAGGAGGATCCTGAAAAGGTGGGGGAGGATTGACATCCTCGCTGTCATCATTTGAAGAAGAAATATTTTCAGAAGTAGAAGGGATAGAGAGAGGTGGCACATCTGTCAAACTAGGCTCGTAGGCCGATATATTTTCAGCAAACTTTACATCTCTTCTAATGATAACATTTTTGGACTTAAGTGGAACAAGTCTATATCCTTTGACATCTACAGAATATCCAACAAAAACATATTTTTCACTCTTAAGTTCTAAAGCTTTATGTTTCTCATCTGGAATATGGGCCCATGCTTCACTTCCAAAAACACAAAAGTGACTTACATCTGGTTTAATTGAGCTCCATGCTTCTTCTGGAGTGATATTCTTTAAAACAGTTAATTGCTTTTGCCCAAAAATTAAGGCTATGTCCTTTAGATTGAAGCATACAATTAGCCATTTCCTTTAAGGTGCGATTCTTCCTTTCAGCTACACCATTTTGTTGTGGAGTATATGGAACAGTATGTTGCATTTGAATTCCATTCTCAGTGCAAAAGTTGATGAATTTGTTGTTAACATATTCTCCGCCATTATCAGATCTTAGCTTAAGAATTTGATGTCCAAATTGTTTTCAACAAAGGCCTTAAAGGCCAAGAACATGTTAAATACTTCACTCTTGAGTTTTAAGAAGTATACCCAAGTGTGTCTGGAGAATTCATCAATGAAAGTTAAATACTTGTAGCCAGAGAATGAAACAATTGGAAGTGGACCACCTAAATCACTGTGCACAAGCTGTAAAGGGGTTGAGGTGTTCCAAAAGGCACGTTTTTCAAAACTATCCCGATGATGTTTTCCGAGTACACATACGGAACAAACACCATCTCTGCAAGATTCCATTGGAAGACTTGTTGAAGAGAGCGATAGCTTAAGTGACCAAATCGCTCATGCCAAAGTTTGCTCACTTCATCATTATGAGCAACAAATACCGAGGGAAGATCTGATGACCCAAAGTTGTTAAACTTATACAACCTTGTAGAATCATCAGCAATGCCAGTAGCTAAAATCTGTCTAGGATCTCTTAGGTCCTTAATTACAACATCGTGAGGTGAAAATTCAACGATTTTACCTTCACCTGAATGAGTTATCTGATATACAGATAGAAGGTTGCAGGATAAGGTTGGAACACATAATACATCATTAAATTGACCATTGTCTAGATGAATAGTTCCAGTCCCTACAACACTAAGAGATCTATCATCACCAACATATATATTTTTGGTGTTACAATCATTTAAAGAAGAAAACATGGCTTTGTTTTTGGCCATGTGATAAGAAGCTCCTGAATCAATGAGCCACTCATGAGAATTAGAAGAAGAAGATACATGTAATGCATAACCAAACCGAGATGCTTGACAACCACATGCAGAAAGTGTCATTCCTGAAGATGAAGTTGAAGTTGAAGAGTGCTCCAAATGGATGTTATGCTTCTTCCTCGCTGCTTCCAAAACTTCCATCTTCTTAAAGCATTTGGATTCTAAGTGGCCATCTCGATTACAAAAGTGGCAATGTCTATTAGTATTCTTCCCTTTGTTTTTATTTGCCTTATCATTTTGTTGAAATGATTTTTCATTTTGAGACTAAAATTGTTTAGGACCCTTGTTTGGTTTAGGACCATTCTTTTTAGGATACTGCTTCTCAGGATTCTTTGAATTTGGATGATGCTGGGCGGCTAAGGCTTTCTTAGAAGAGTTTCCAAGATTAAGAAGACCAAGATATAAGAGCTTTTCTTGTTCTCTTATTAAAGAATCACAAAAGGCATCAAAAAAGGGGGACTTGTAGTCTTGTCCTTAAGAAATAAAGCCTTCTCTAGTAGAATAGAAGGTAGAGACAAACACAAAGTAGGTTGGTCCCAACTTAGTAAAAATGGAATAGATAAGGCTACCATCTTATTTCTTAACCTTAACACCTTCCAGGAGAAGTCTAAAGGTCTTGAACTTGGACAAAAAATCTTCAATGAAATTGGGGTCTAATGTAAGCAACTCATTTTCGAGTTGATGGGCTCTAATTTCATTTTTAACTCCAAAAACTTTAATGAGTTGTTTCATTGCTTCATTAGGAGTATCAATTTTTGCGATATGGAATGTAAGGTCTGGAGAAATAGACATCCCTATCAACCCACGTGCTTGATCTTGCCTATTTTCCCATTTGGTTGCCTTATCTTCATCTTGAAGTTTGGTTTCTTGGTTTGAGGCTATTCTGTAAAGACCTTTACTTCTAAGTAAATCCACAATGTAGGACCACCATTGGAAGTAGTTGGTGTTGTCAATAATAACTTGACATGGACTTTCCATTTTAACAGAAACTGAAGTTGTAGATGTTGAAACTAAGTGTTACAATGGAAAGATCTTGAAAAATTAGGCTAATTCAAAAAAAAAAACGACTCTGAAAACGACTTCTGGATGAAGAGGTTATGGCTTTTGAAGAAAAGTTGTTGAAGATGCCGACGAAGTGCATATATGTGCGGAAATGAATGATAATGTTATATTTTAAAAAAATCCCCCATCCCCTTTCCAAACTTAATATAATTAGCTCACTTTAAAAAAAAAATTATGTGACTCACTTTTATAAATATGTCAAAGTCACTTTTACAATGGTACTTTATGAGCTACCCACTAAATTGTAACTTAAATAAAGATAAAGAGACCTTAGAATTATAAGTGACTCACTTTTTATAATGGGTGAGAACACTTTTACATAAAGTAACTTTAAAACATAAGTTACATGTGCTTTTTGAAAAAGTAACTCAACAAAAAGAAAGACTTGAACTCAAGACCTTTATTCTCATAAAGTAACTTTGGAGTTTGGACCAAGTGAGCTAGTTTAAAAGGTTAGTAATTTTTGGGAAAGAGGAAGGGGGTTTTCTTTTTATTTTAGTCACTGAAGCTTTGGGATGCGTGCTTATTTGAAAAAACTCTTTTTTGCCTACAAAACAAAAACCACAAAACCCAACACAGACATACAAAAAAAAAACAAACCTTACGGCTTGAAGTTAGCTTTAGCTGGAAATTAAATATTTTCCTCAATGTTTCTGAATTTTCGAGATCACACTAAGGCGGAGCGGAAAAGAGCATACGCATGAGAAAAATCCTTCCTTTCTATTTCTGATTTGCCTAGATCGCACAAAGTCGTGGGGCAAAGAGCATACGCAAAAATAAAAGGTATAAATCTGGTAATAAAAAATAGAGAGCTAAATAAACTGAAATAAACAGATAAATGAATAGCTAGAACTGCAAATAAAGATTGTATACCTCCAAATCTTTAAAATGATGTAGCTAAGGCTACTGGAAACCTTTTCGCGTGAAACGAAAGGGGTTCCTCGCTGGAATAGATAACACAATAGAGCAGTCCTCTCGGCCCGAAAGCAGTGAAAAATAGTAGATCTAGGAAACAACAGTCGAATGCAGTTGTACCGGCTTCAGATTTGGATCACCAACGGATGCGGCCCTCAAATAGCTCTGATACCATGTAGGAATTTACAAGGTAAGTTCCTCAGACAAAACACCAAAGGACACCACTCACAAACAGATCACAGATCAATACACCAGTGTTCTTGACGTGGTTAAACCCCTCAAAGAGGGAAATAGTCCATGGCCTAAGACAATGCGGCCACTTCAGGCAATTTATTGATAAAAGAATGAAAATTTACATAATCTTCTCTCATGAACGATTACCCTACAAATGACCCTCCATGCTCTTTAAATAGAGATCATGGACCAATCGGGTGTTAAGCCACAGATCAAGTGTCAGTAATACTGAAGAGAGAATGAACCGTCGGATCACTTCATGTCTGGAACATATCGTGACCGTCGGATTGTAAGTTACAAAAGTACATAGTAAAGAAACACACTTTACCTAACTCTACACTATTTCCTATGTGTCGAAATATCCTAACAATTCACATTAATATTTTATTTTTCCTAAATTTAGACTTAGGAACTCCATTAAAAATATTAATTATTTTAATATCTCCCAAACTGGTTAGATTCTGCCCAAACCATTTCTGAGTCTTAGAGATCTCATGTGCTTTAACCTCTCCACCAATTTTCAAGGCTATAGCACATCCGATGCTACCCCAAATCAACAACATTTCCTATCTAATGTATGTGCGACAAATCTGAAGCCCAATTCTGTTGGGGCCATTAAAAAATAAAAATTTATTTGAAAGGGGTCGTGGGCATTCAAAGTAATTTGGTGAAGGTCGTATTAGTGAAGCCGTCAAGCATTCCTATTGATTGGAACGAAAGTCATGATAAAGTAATTGGCTGGTGAACAAGTATTTGGAGCAGTAATTGGCTAGTGATTGGAGTCGTAATCCATAATTCATTAGTGCATCTAAGGCAACGCATGTATTGAAGCCGTCTGGGACCAAGAGCGATTTACAGCTGGGCACTGAATCGAAGAATCCAACAACAACAACAAAACCCAGTTTGTCATTTTGTGCAATTTTCGTATCTCCCAGAAGATCGAATGCCTCAAGTCATTCTGTCAACTAGGACCTCAATTCCTAATTTAAGCCACACTGAATTACAGAACATGTGTGTACAAATCCAAGCATGTCGAATTAATTCAAAGTCACTAGTCGTTTGTGAGTAGACTCTGAGTCTGAGATTGAGATCAATGGAGCGATTTGAAGAGAAGTTGACAGAGGATGCGAAGCCATCAGAGGTCGTGTTGGTGACTCCTACCAAATGTGAATGGTACGTGTTGTCACTTCGCAGAGATTACTGATGTGAAATTGTTGGACGATGAATTCCATATCGAGCATGAATGAGCAAAGAACATAAGCATATGCATATCAAGCAGCCAGGCAGGTCCCACGGCTTGCGTAACATGTCAGAGGAGCCGACCTTTGATTGAGTCAGCCTGCTGCGTGGAGGAAACGAGTCGGGCCTATGAGTTTGGTTAGATGTCGAATTTGTGTGAAGCAGTAAAACAGTGATTATCAAGATTCCGTCATATTTTCCTAATACCATTCGCCGTGAAGAAACGATCTCATTATCTATAGCGGTTTTCGACTATGATATTATATTGGCCGCAATGTTATCATTCACTGCAGCGATATTGATGGTCGGGTACTGATTCTAAGTTATAGAGAATGGCTATATTCTTTCTTGTGGTGATTGTACACTTTTTTTTCAAATGCTGGACAATCGACATAATCTTTATAGAGGCTAATCGCAACAATATTTTGATCAGTGTTGGTAACAATGGAGCGTGCATGGTAGTTGTTTATAGTTGATGGGTGAGCGCTTGGATCGTAGTCATAATGGATAGCTGCCAGATGTGAAATGCAGAGACTGAACGCACTAAATATCAATCCATTTCTCCAGTTGGCCATAAGAGTCGTTGGTGTCATCTCCATGTGGTTAGGATGTGTTGAAGCGGAAGCATCATGCTGGGTTTGTCAAATAAAGAAGGTTGATATGAAGACTATTTTCCCACAGGAAGGACTAATAAATTAAAGGGCACCGAGTTGGAGCTAAAAACATAGGTTCTTCTAATCCATTACACTTCAAATGTATCTACACAAAGAAAGGAAAAAGGTGATTGTTCTTGTTGTGTTTATTGTGGTGAAATTCATGTGTTAACTCTATGTGAATTTTATTAATCATCAAATGTATTAGAGAAATCACTAGAAGTTATTTTGAAATGCCTACTATCCACTGTATATGACTGGCATGGACTATAGTTACCAGAATGAGAGTGTATGAATGAGTGTTTAGAGGTTTGGTATGTTAGTTTGTTGTCCTATCCACTTATGTGTAAGAGAAATTGCTACCAGTATATCGTTGTATTACTTCCTGAGGCTAAGAGCGCGGTATTGAGTCGTTGTAAGCTCGACATTGTTGTACAAAGGTGTAGATAATATGGATGTCTTGAGAACTAAGTTGCAGGAAACATTGGAGAAGGGTCCATTTCTGGCCGGAAACGAAAAAAAACGAGGAAACTCGTACCGTACGGTCTAGAAACGCATTTCCGGCCGTACTGGCCCGTTTCTCGAGGAGGAAACGTGGCCAGTACGCCCGAAAACGTGTTTCCAGGTCATATGACGGAGTTTCCTCTTCTAAATTGACTTGTGTTTTTGTTCGCTTCTAATTTTTTATTGGGTGACTAAAATATCTACTAGATGCCTCTCAAGTTATAAAAAAAAGAGGATTTTTTTGAGTGGGGCAACCTAATGTTCAAGCCTATGGCCCTAGTGTTGATATGCAGTTCATGGTAATGTTAAATTCTTATAGTAAAAGTGACATTCTCCTTTATTTTTCATTTTCATCCTTTTACTTAAATTTTTAACATTACCATTAAATGACTCAGGGTGTTTGAGAGTGGTTTCGCCCTCATTGGATTTCATATGGAGAAAGTAGAATTTTAGATCTCACTCAAAATCTAGCAGACTTATCTGTTTTTCAGGATTTCAGGATTGGGGGGATTGCAATATTTCCATTGGATTTTGTCATGTACTAGGGTATGGAACTTGTATTTAATCAAGAGAACCAAGCCCTCTATGCAGGGGAGACTCCCAATAATCAAAAGCACATAGAATACTAGGGTATGGAACTTGTATTTAATCAAGAGAACTAAGGTCATTCGACTATGTCGCGGGAGACTCCCAATCAAGCACGAGACAAGAAACTAGAAATTTCTCGTCGCTGATTTTGGATATTTCTATTTTCATTATGTGATCATTCATGAATAAATGTGATGTTAATTCAGAGACTTATAGTTTATGCATTGACAATTTAATCATAATGTAATAAATTAGAATGTATCATATATGCTTTATGATTGCACATATTTCTTAAATGTCCTATAATGATATATATTATATGAATATGATCTATAAGAATATATATATATATATATATATATATATAATATATAAATATTGTGTTTCCCTGTTTCCAAAATTTGAGGGGGTCACGTTTCGTACCCGTGCCCGTTTCGGAAACTCGTACCCGTTTCATGCAACTTAGCTTGAGAATCATTGCATGCTATTGCTAAGTTTCCATGTTGGTCAAAATGCATGTATGGGGTTTGGCTACTGAATGTATGAAGGGGTAGTAAGTTAAGAGTATGTGATAATTTGTTGAGAACTTGTATCCGTGATCATTTCATTGTTGTCTTACATGTCAGAGTCTGGTGAGTACTAGGCTGACTTAATAGAGATCAGGGTCTGAATGCTAGTAGTTGTGTTGTAAGTTGGGAAAGGCTATCAGTCAATTCATGTTTAAAGCAACTTAATGTATTTACCATTATTAAAGAAAAACATGGATGAGACTTTTGTAAACTCCCTTAATAAACCAGCAGCAACAAACAACAAACCCTTCTCAAAGGGGGTCTATGTCATTCTTCATAGAGAGCAGCGAAAAGGTGTGCAGAAGGGGCAGGAAAGAGGACACAAAATATTTGCACTTGGGTCAGATTTGAAGCACATGAGGGTCACATGGAAAGTTCTCTTCAAACTTGAGGAACTAGATGCCCTCTTTTCCAAAGTCGGTCAGTTAGAGGGGAATAAGTTGATATGGGCTTTGAAACCAGCGATGCTAGCTTCAATACATCCCAAGTTCTTGGAGGAACCTTGTGAAGGGGTTAGACTTCCAGTTGTATCTTGTCTCAGTGACATCATGAGACTAACCGCCCCTATAGCTCCTTACAATAATGATTTGTTGACCACTGGAGTGGCACTTAATGATTATATGAAAGACTCCATGCCCAAGGATGATCCAGAGGACACTTTTACCATCAGATATCATTAGTCAACAGAGTTTTTTTAACTCTACTTCTATTTTCTCATCATCTTTCTTGTACCCAGATTCCACACCCTGCAAGGAATTGTAATAAACGATACTAGTAATGATGAGTTTTGAGTCTGTAACAGGTCTAGGATGTTGGGACTCGATCAGCAAATGAATACACCTTGGGGTGTTTTTTTTATCTGGTTAATTATACCTTGTTTTTCAGAGGCGGATAATTTTCTAGGTTTTTCACTCACTTTTAACCCCAAAGTCAGGGTGACGGTTTGAAGGTTGAGCCCCTAACACATCTCAGTGTTTAGATTCGATGTATATTACCATACTAGATCACACAAAAAAAATCGTAAAATTTGGTTAGGTCTAGGTAGTCATTTTTTAAATTTTTAGATTTTTCGCACTGCAAAAATTGGTAATAAAATTTTACTTGTAATGTAATAAGTGATGTCTAGAGAAGTTGTATGGGGTATGAGTAATGAAATTTGCACCTCACCCTCAACTTTCTACTATGCCACACTCTTAAAAATGTGTTTTGAACCCTCAAAACCCAATTTTCCTAAATTTAGTGGGATATCTGGCAATTAATTATGCCAGAAATTAAATAAATGGAGAAAATTAGATATTCACACATGTTAAATGTTGTGGAAATGAGGTGGAAAATTATGGGGGAGTTAAAGTGAAGTCCCAAGGTGATGTGGACTCCTAAAATCAAAGAAAGAACATGAGCCCAAATAAAATTGAAATTTTGGCACTAAATGAGAGAAAGTTGTTTATTTGGAAATTCGAATTTGTGAAGTTAATGCACATTTGGGAGAATATTTGGTGGACATTTTTGTGGGAAATTGTCCCCACATAGGCTACCACCCATATACACTTGTCATTCCATCATAAAATTCGAATTTGGCACATAAGAGAAGAAGAAAATGATGTCCACTTGCCAAAATTCGATTTTTACACTTGGCATTGGAGCTCTATTTAACAAATTTGAATTTCCCTTTGGGATTGTCACCTCATGCCACTTGTTTAATCACTTTTACATTCGGATTGGCTCCCATAGTTCTATATAATAGAGTCTTGACCTCTCATTTGTATCAATTGAAAAACGATCTATTGTGCTTGGGAAATCGCAACTCTTATGTAAACTTATGTTCTATTGCAATAAAAAACTTTGGAGTTTCACCTATGAGGTGTTGTTCTTCTTGAGCAAGGTAATATCTTGATCATTTTGTTTCATTTTCTACTTATGCTATTGTGTTCATTAGTTTCCATTATGCTTATAGAGATTTGTTAATGTGCAGCTATTTCACATTGGCATTTGATTTTGAGAGTTTGCTCTAAATAAAGTTTTAGTTGATTTTCCAATAAATCTCTAAGATCTCTTTATCATTGTATTTTTTTTAACCATGTGGATCTAATATTCATTCAAAGTTGTGTAGAAACATCTCTTGGATCAAGCCTCAAGCATGAGAGAAAATTCTTGGAGGAATCATCCCACTCTTGAGCAAGTTCACTGAAGAACCCGCATTTGTCATCTCCCAAGGCCTCATCTTACGATTTTGTGTTGCAGGGATCCTTGGCTTTTAGCTTGTGTTTCAAAATCCAATGTCAATTAAAACCATTTGTCTCGATTTCTTGTGCTAATAACGATTTCATTTCGCTATTGAAGAGCATGTTGAAAATTAGGCAACAATTGAAGTTTTGCTCCAATTCCTTAGTCTAAATTTTGTAGAATATTTGTAGATTATATTTGCTAACTTTCCTCTTTGTTTTACACTAAGTTTGAGTGTGCGTTTTGCAGAAAATTCAGATCTATTTATGGACTATGCTCACCTTTTGTGTTGACAGGATTGAGGAAGCTAAAGTTTGAAACTCTAACTATTTGTTGTAGGACCCCAAGAGCACTTGAAGATCAAATTTTGTTTGGTCGTGGGTCTTTGTACACTTGTAATTTTCATATTTCAAGAGTTGTTTCTTGGCCATTGTCGTTGCCACTACTTGGAATGAGATCTTGGTTCCTATAGACTCTATTTTGTAATTGTTTCTTCCATCTTTTGGGCAGCCCATTAATGGGCCTGCTACTCATTGTAAAAAACTAATAAAAGATCTAATTTTCTGAGGGAGCTTGCGTTTTACCCATGGTGTCCCTTCTCTCCATTTAGGGAGAGAAACATGTAGGTGAATTAACTTTTGCATCTTCTCATTTTCCATTTTAATTTCATGCTTAAAATTTACACAACCTTACTCATCACATTTTTATTTTGTTCAAATAAGTTTGCTACAATTCAACTTAAGGTTTTGCATTCTCCATTTTATATGTTGATTTGAGCGACAAGAACTTTACTTTGAACAATCTACTCTTCACATGTTCATTAACTTAATTTTCTATAAGTCATTTTAATTTCATATTGCAAATTCAAATCCATTTCCTTTGCAAAATTAATCAACCTTGAGTTCACTTAATCACAAGCATTGTTATTTACTTACATGCAAAGCATCTCTTAAGTTTTATTTGCCTTTGGGTAAATCACAAAACTATCATAAGGCAAAGCAAATATTTTTCACAAACCCTACATGTGTATGCAATCTTGTGTTTAAGGCAATTTCCATCATTTACTTGACTTTTTCAAATTTACTTGCATGACATAATAGGCATAGTAAATTAATTGCATTTTACAAGCTTCCAAAGCCTCATTCAAAATTAACCTCTAACTTAAGTTGGTTGTATAGACATTTAGGGACCCTTTACCTCTATTGACTCTTCACTGTGAGATCCTAATTTTCGAGGGAGGGTGAGGTCTGAGAGTTGGAGTTTAATTGAAATCTTGCTTATTAGAGTTTAACTAATAAAATAACCAAGAACACATCTACATCACAGCTTAACTTAACTTGCAAATGCAATTCTCGTATTTATGTTATCTTGGATTTATTTGAGCCTTATCTGCAATATCATTTTTATTTCAATAAGCATTTATTTTATTATGCAAGTATTGTGAATTCCTTTATTTTTGCAACTATTAGCTTTTCTTGTACTTGGAATATTCTCATTGGTGCAACACTATTTCAAGTTACTTCATGTATTTGCTACTTTGATGATCATTATGCTCATGAATAATTGATGGATCTTGTTATCTGGGGCATTCTCTTCCAAAGTATTATTTCCTTTATAGTTGTAATTGGTGTTCATATGCTTACTCTGGTCTAACATTTGTGTTGTCTATCATTGTATCTTGATTTCATTTTTTGAGCAAACTATTGTTATTTACTTGAAGGCACTGGTCTATACGTTGAATATATCATTGAAATTTGCACATTTATTCATATGTTGGCTTAATTCTTGGAAACAAGTTATTTTTTACAAGTAATCCAAATTAATATTCCTCCTAGAACCTCATATCATTTTTAACTTAACTTTTCATTAGGGACCACCGCCCTTAACTAACCTAGGAGATAGCTTAAATGGAGAGAGGGGATTTAGTGTAACAGCCCCTTCTCTTAGTTCCCTGCCACCAACCACACTTTGTGGGGTTGAAGGCTTTTCTCACTGGCTTGTAGGTAGGTGTAGGTGGCAAGGTCAACAAAACTAATGATAGAAACTTTCCGAGACTTGGACAACAATATAGGCTATACCGTTGAAAAGAAGCTTAATGTTTTAGGAGGCATGGCCGTGACTAGGACATATGAAATCATGTTTGATCTAGAGTGTGATGGTTTGATCCTGCAGATGTTCCAATGCTTCTTCAGCATTAGGAAACATCATCCTGACACAGTCATAGCACACACGCAGTCCATCTTGTCATTATGTATGAGAGGTCGTGATGCCATTTGCAGGGAGTTGCAGTTCCAACTGATGTCTGTTTAGAGGAGAGAGAAGTTGGTTTCACCTGTTGCTTATGAACTAGCCGAGATGTTGGTTGAGCAGAACATTGAGCTGTTCAAAAGACAATTGACCAAAGAGGAGTTGATCAAGTTTGGGTGATCATGCAGCAAGAATGAGATAAGGAGGAAGCGAATTTGCTTTGTCTACAAAGGACCTTGGGGACCGGACCACTCATGCTTGAATAACGCTGAGGAGATGACAGAGGTAGAGCAGGGAGATAGTCTTTATGTTTGTTGGGATGAGGACTCTTCGTTGGACGAGCCCATGGGTTCATAAGATGATACCTTAGAGGAGCATGAGTGTTATGCTTTTAACCTGCAAAAGATACCCAAATACAGAATATGCGAAGAAAAATACCCAGAACATAGAATAGTGAGAGTCAACAGCGAATACTTTATTATTCAGAAGCAATGTTCACTGGCCTCTTCGAGGGGGCAACCTCCAATAGAGCAGAGCTCGATCCAAAAATAAGACACATGATGCTCCTCGCAGGGAGTCTCTATCCTTTATATATGGCTCATACATGTAATACCATGGATCAATACCATGGGTTTTATTAATACCATCTACCTAATACTAGGCCCATTTGCAACTAACTGTGATCCCGTAATAAATAGCGGGTTAACCACTTACAATTATTAATATGGGCTTTATTGACTCTTTATTATGACGTGATCCCACTACATAAATAAGGGGGTTAGGGGTGGGACCCTAACATGCCCTCCCCCTTAAGATAGCTTGTCCTCAAGGCTAGCCTTGTCCTCAAGGCTGAAGCTGCAGAAACTGCTGAAGAATAGTGGCTGGTTCCCAAGTTGCATCTTCCAGAGAGGTGTCTTTCCACTTAACAAGGACTTCCTTAATCACTCAGCCACGCAAGGGTCGTTCTCGTGTGTCCATGACTTGTTCAGGTTGGAGCCAGATTGACCCTTCCTCGTCCAATTCAGGTAGACTGGTTTGAATTCTGCAATATTTCCCAATCACTTTCTTGAGGCATGAGACATGGAAAATTGGATGGATTTTTGCCGTAGGCGGCAAAGCCAACTTGTATGCTACTTCTCCAATGCGTTGAAGTACTTGATATGGTCCGTAGAATTTTGGAGATAGTTTCTGACAACCCTTGTGTTTGAGTGATGTTTGCTTATAGGGTTGCAGCCTCAAAAATACCTGATCGCCTTCCTGAAATTGGCGCTCTGAGCGATGCTGATCTACCTGTTGCTTCATGCGGTTTTGAGCTTGATGAAGATTCTCTCTAAGATGGGCGAGCATGGTTGAACGGCTTTCTAGGAGTTGATCCACTGCTTGTACCTTTGAGCATCCTTTGATATAAGAAGTAGGGGAAGGAGGGACTTGACCATATACTGCTTCATAGGGAGTCATTTTGGTGGTGGCATGATAGTTGGTGTTATACCACCATTCAGCCAAAGGTAACCACTGAACCCACAGATGTTTCTTTTCTGAAGTGAAACACCAAAGGTAGGTTTCCAGACATTTGTTGACGGCTTCAGTTTGACCATCTGTTTGTGAATGATAGGAAGTGCTGAGTTTTAGATGGGTGCCTTGTAGCCTAAAGAGTTCCTGCCAAAAATTACTCGTGAAGATTGGGTCACGATCGGACACAATAGAAGTGGGCATGCCATGCAATTTGAAGATCTGATCCATGAAAGATTGAGTGACCAAAGTCGGTGTAAACGGATGGGGTAGGGCGCAAAAATGAGCATACTTCGAAAGTCTGTCCACAACCACCATCGATGACTGACTTGTTTCCCGACTTTGGAAGACCTGTAATGAAATCCATAGAAACCTCCATCCATATTGATGTCGGGATGGGCAATG
The DNA here is from genome assembly GCA_000404065.3 of Pinus taeda. Taxonomy (NCBI): domain Eukaryota; kingdom Viridiplantae; phylum Streptophyta; class Pinopsida; order Pinales; family Pinaceae; genus Pinus; species Pinus taeda. The sequence continues at coordinate 81,276 of APFE031254926.1, read as the reverse complement.
GTTGTAATGTGCCTGGTGCTTTGATGGTCTCCCCTTTGTGGCGTTGACATACATCGCATTCTCCTACAAAAGTAAGGATGTCCTTTTTCATGCCTGTCCAAAAAAATGATCTTCTGGTGCGAGCATACGTCTTCTGAAAGCCTGAATGTCCTGCAAGGGGGGATGAGCGCAATTCTGCCAAAATAAGACTTTTGAGGCTGGATGTTGGTGATATTACGACTCTGTCCCTGTAGCGAAGAATCTCATTCTGCCACGAGTAGCCCTTGGAGGGATTTGGATCCGCCTGCAATTGAGAAATGAGTTGGGAGAGCCCGGGATGTGAAAACCATTCCCTGCGAGCCTCT
>APFE031254926.1:67785-79796 GCA_000404065.3 Pinus taeda | reverse complement strand
CCAAAAGAAAATTTGGACATCTTAACAAATAATTGATGCTTGCAGTGTAGTTGCAAGAGTAGATCTACATGCTGAAGATGTGCGGCCCAAGTGCAACTATAGATGAGGATGTCATCGAAGAAGACAAGAACGAATTTCCTGAGATATGGTTTGAGAAGATGGTTCATAAGGCTTTGAAAAGTAGATGGGGCATTACAAAGACCGAATGGCATAACCAAGAACTCATAATGGCCTTCATGAGTTCGGAAAGCGGTTTTTGTAATGTCAACTTCCTTCATGCGAATTTGGTGGTAGCCTGAGCGAAGATCCAGCTTAGTGAAGAATTGAGCCCCATTGAGTTCATCGAGCAAATCATCAACCACCGGGATGGGAAATTTATCTTTGAATGTCAACTTATTGAGGGCCCTGAAGTCTGGACACATCCGCCATTCCCCATCTTTCTTGAGTATCATGACCACCGGTGATGAATAAGGACTAATGTTGGGACGTATGACCCCTGCTTTCAAAAGTTCCTTGATTATTTTTTCTATTTCATTCTTTTGGGTGAGCGGATATCTGTAGGGGCGCACATTTGGGGGTTGGGCCCCAGGAACCAAGGTGATGCTATGATCATGTTCCCCTCTCGAGGGTGGAAGCTCATGAGGCTTGTCAAAGACCGGCAAATGGTTATTTAAAATCTGTTGCATCTCCGGGTGAATCAGCAAAGACTTAGTTTCGACTCCCTGGATGGCATTAAATTGAGCTATAACTCCAAGATGTCCCTTTTTTAGCAATTTTTCCATCCTATGCGAGCTGATGATAGAGGGGGCTCCCGCCTGGAGTCCACGAAGGGTATGTGTGGAGTTGTTCTGCTTAAAACTCATATATAACTCCTGGAAATCCATTGTGATTGGCCCCAGAGTGCGGAGCCATTCAGCGCCTAGGACAATGTCGCACCCCCCCATGTGTATTGGAAACATGTGGGTTTTCAACTGATAATCCCCATTTGAAGTTTGACATTTTCACAACGGCCTTCACATTTCATTGTGCCTCCATCTGCAATTTGGACTTGGAAGTTAGAAACTGCTCGTACAAAACAATGCACTGCTTTTGCGACTTTTTGATGGATGAAATTATGTGTACTTCCACTATCAATCAGGACTACTACTGGGCGATGTTTAATAAAACCTCTGATTTTGAGAGTTTGAGGTGAAGAAATCCCTACTAGAGCATGTAGTGAAATAACTGGTTCGTCAGGGACATTGTCCTTTTGGTTGTCCTCTTCTACCGCCTCAGGTTCCTCAAGTGGTGGATCTTCCTCCGATGAGCTGTAATCAGTGGCATCAATTTGAAAAAATTTGGGCTCCTTGCATTTGTGACCTAGGGAGTATTTTTCATCACAGTAGTAACATAATCCCTGCTTTCTTCTTTCAGCCATTTCTACTGGTGACACCTTTTGAACCTTAAGTGTTTGAGTCGTGCTGTGAGCTTGTGTGGTGCGACCCTTGGCAGTGAAATTTGGGCGGGTGGCCAGGGCTGCTAACGCACGTTCTACGTTACGAGCTACCTTGCAAGCCTCAATCCATGTGGGAGGGTGGTGCAGTTGGACGTGGGCTTTTATGGCCTCTTTAAGACCGCTGATAAAACATTCCGTGTAGAACACATCTGAGAGACCCCTAGTGCAGAAGGCTAAGGCTTCAAAGGCTGTAATATATTCATCCACTGTGCCCGTCTGTCAGAGCTTAGTAAGACGACCCAAAAAAGTAGATTCCTGGTCAAAGCGGTCTGTAAGAGCTTTTTGGAATTTGTCCCAAGTCCTAAAAGCTGTATTGCAACGTTGATGCCATTCCCACCATTGCCACCTTTCATTATCCAAGTACATGCTCCCCACCATAAGCTGAGTCTCATCATCTAGGATGTTATTCAAATTGAAATACTGCTCCATTTGTGCTATCCATGCCGTTGGGTGAGAACCATCAAATTTATGCATATCCAATTTGGGAGGTCTCGGACGGGATTGTTGTTTTTGGGAGCCCCAGAGGTGAGGAGAATGACTAGACTCACCCTCACTGTGTCCATTTCCAATATTCTCTTCCTCATGGGCTACCTCCTTGCCCTTCTAGATTGCGTTCGGGACTAATACTGTTAGATTGTCAAGCTGAAATTGGATGGATTGCAAGATTTGTTCAAGTTTTTCCATCCTCTCATTGGCCATCGCTTGGGCTCTAGTTGCTACCGTGCACCGACCTTATGCTTCTTAAAATTTGGGACCGCCAAAAAAAATTTTCACTAAGAATTAAATGGTACCATTGTGCTCAGCTCGTCGTCCTGATTCTGATGGGCTAGATCACCAATAAGCACCCCGGGAGAAAACTCCAAACGAAGTTTTACTCCTTAGGAATACTGCAGTCGCCGAATCCTCAAAATGTTGATGTTGTCAAAAGTCCTACGAAAATCATGCTCCGGTATAGGAACCCCACACAACTACTCAGATCAGGTAGATCTGAGAGATCTGAATGGCAGAATAGATTGTTGCTGCGGATCTGATGGATCTAATAGATCGGACTGATGTTTGCTGCTGCTGCACCCCTTTGCGCGAGCGGATCTGGCCGAGATGATGCGTGATCCCAAGATAAAAGGAGCTATGGTCTCGAGGAGTGTCAGGTGCTACAAATCGCAATATACAAAAGGGTCTGACAGTAGTACTCGGCCCAATGTTTCAAGGCTCTAACTAAGGAGGATCAACCGTACCCTTAGCCGTACAACCCGACTACCCTATCATACGGGCGAGTAATCTCTCCAAGTGCTGTTCTCGGTGTACTGCAGCAGCAAGATAGCCGACTGTTTATCTATGGCTAGGTTGCAGAGGAGCTAGGGGGCTTCCGATATACCCAGAAGGTACGTGGAAGACAGTCCATCCGTGGTTCTGTCTAATGCGCTACTACTCGAAGGGGTACCCACAGGGGTTACAAGGGAGTCCAACAAGCGTGACCACCTCTTGTTTTCCTGCATGCATGCCTCCCCAATCTGGCAGTTTTATGCGCTCAAAGACAGATCCCGTGGTTTAAAAACACCGGAACACGTCTCTAGCCAAAAAAATCTGCTAAGAAATGGAGATCCCACCGGCCTGGAAAGAGCTCTGATACCACTTGTTATGCTTTTAACCTGCAAAAGATACCCAATACAGAATATGCGAAGAAAAATACCCAGAACATAGAATAGTGAGAGTCAACAGCAAATACTTTATTATTCAGAAGCAATGTTCACTGGCCTCTTCGAGGGGGCAACCTCCAATAGAACAGAGCTCGATTCAAAAATAAGACACACGATGCTCCTCGCAGGGAATCTCTATTCTTTATATATGACTCATACATGTAATACCATGGATCAATACCATGGGTTTTATTAATACCATCTACCTAATACTAGGCCCATTTGCAACTAACTGCGGTCCCGTAATAAATAGCGGGTTAACCACTTACAATTATTAATATGGGCTTTATTGACTCTTTATTATGACGTGATCCCACTACATAAATAAGGGGGTTAGGGTGGGACCCTAACAATGAGCAGTGATATGGAGTTGATGACAGTAGCCTAGATATGCATCCATGTGTGGTAGGGGAGTATGAGGAGCAACTAAGTGTTCCCATGTGGGAAAGAGATCAGGGAGCAAATGAGCGGTTGATGATTCAACATAGAGAGCACATAGAGGAGAATGAGCCATGTCGAATCATTGACATCAGGCCAGATTCATATGATGAGCAGTCTGTGGGTCCTAGGAGAGACATTTAGGATAGTGTGTCACCATTGATGAGTCAGCATGAGCAGCATACGATGGAGAGTGAGTCAGCTAAGGAGGATGAGGTGCACAATATGCATGATGAGCCTTTTTGGGATAGCCAGTTGGAGGTTCATATTGAACCCGTGACGATGGAGGATGAGCAGCCACCCTTGGGGTCAGTGGTTGATGAGAAGCAGACAGATGTACAGACAGCTGGCAGGGTGACAATGTTCGTTGACACTTGTCCTTGGGAGACGCTGGAGTATGACAGGACAGTTTGGCAAGAGATTGGTGGATTGGAGGAGCGTGGAGTTTCCTATCAGGCGAGGGAGATGGCAGTGTATCCATCTTTGGGTCTACCCATTGATGAGGTGCAAACAGGTGTAGTGGCAGCTAGCCAAGTTGCTACATTTTCAGGCAGCAGCCCTCTCCAGGAGTACATAGACAGGGCTTGCAGCACAGTTTGGCTACTTGTACCCATTACAGGGTGAGAGTCAGGACTTTATCGATGGATATTGCTGACCAACCAGATAGGCAAGCATGAGTTGAGCATGGACCAACGTCAGCATAGTAGACTTGCTCCTTACACAGGAGTCCATGACTTAGATTGGTCGGAAATCATGAGTTGGTATCCTATTGATGGAGTATCATTCTTAGTCCGGAGCAGTGTACTACAAGAGCCCTTAGAGGTGGGGGATATTACATGCTCCAGTCGGCAGCAGAATGTGGGTTGGCCACTCATCAGTATCTCAGTGCAGCATCAGTATGGTGAGACTGACCTTGGGGTATGCCAAGGATTGGATTGGAGAGGGTGATGGGCTGGTACACAGATGGTGGGGCAGCATTCGCAGTCGGATCTACAGCATAACAGGATCCATGGAGCATTAACGCTCCTTCTTGGTGGCATTGGGATCCAAGTGGATCTACTGGCAGCAGGTTGAGTGAGAGATGGACATGGGATCCAGGTATTGGAGGATCTAGTCATGTTTCGATAACTTGGAGACGTGATGTAGACCAGTGATTCGTATGGGATCCGAGCATTGGGTCTTAGTGGCGTTAGGCCACCAAATTGGTCCACAAATTTGGATTGCTTGAGGGCAAGCAATCTTGGGGTGGGAGGACTATCATGTCCCCATTTTTATTCTTCTTCATAGTACAACCAGGGTGGATTTCCAGGACAGGGGATGGCCAGGTCAGTGCAGCAGGTTTATGTCATCAGGGGTCCCAATGAAGTTTTGAGGAGTTTTTATGGGATTTGATGGCATTCGCTTGGCATATTCCATCATCAACACAGTTTGCCATTCGTTCTGTTGTATTCCGTCAACAATATTATTGGGCATAACTTAATTAATCATGCTCAAGGTGGCATTCCGAGAAGATTAATTTATGGAACACCTCAGCGTAATAGCTCATTGGAACCGGAACGAGAAAATCTACATGATGGGAATTTTGGATGGGAGTTTCAGTGACCTGAGGAGACATGGTGGCCAATTTACCCTTTTCCCGCATTAAAAATAATATTTTAATTAAAATCAAAGAGGGAAAAGTGTTCCATGATTAGAATAATAATGAAATAGAAGATTCTAGAGGGATCCATCAGATCTATAAAAGAGGAGGAGCAAGCCATGAGAGGACATCTTGGAGTTGATATTGTTTTTTGTATGTGAGGTCGAGAACGTGGTTCTCTACTCCATTGGTAGCCCCAAGACGAAAACCCTCGGGTGATATAGAGAGATTGGGCGAGCACCCATCTCTCCTTGGTGGATTCATTCAGAATCCATAGGTGTAGTGATTGATTTCATGTTCAGTTTGTAGGCCGGTGTCAGTTTTATTGCATATCTTGGAGGGCCATTCCCCAGCTATTGTATTAGCATATATTTCTATAATAAAGATGGATTTTGTTGTCGCATGTCTCATTGTTCCTCATGTGGTGATCTTTTAATGAGATTTTGTGTAATTTATGGATTTATGCCTTGGGTTTTACATGACAATCTTCTAGTAAATGCATAATAGTCTTATTTGAAGTTTCTTTTCCAAATTTTCTTAATTTGGGACATTACACATATTAAGGACAAGTAAGATTATCCATAGTTTCTACACTTTAAGATAATTTCCATTCTTAAAATTTTCCTTCTCTCTTTCTCTCAAGTGCTCCTATTGATATGATCTACTATTGCCTGGTGCTATTATAAATCTGAAGTGTTGCACTTCGCTGGATTAAAGTTCGCTAAAATTCACTGTAGTTTTATGATTTCAACATTGTATTAGAGCCAATGTGACTCTTGCTTCCCTATCCAACAAACGCTGTTTCAGGTCTGAAACTAAGGTTTTCAGCACTTTTTTTAGGACAGCAACAAATTTCTATGCTTTTTTCATCAATTCCCTCCTTTGGCACTTTTTTGGTCTTTTCAGCAGAGTTTATGGGATCTTCTTGCAGATTGTGCCCTTTTTAGGGAAGCACTCTGCTCTTTTCCCTTTTTACAGCGCAAGCACTGCATTTTTCAGGGAAGTGCAGGTCTAAAACTATAGTTTTTCAGCCCACTTCCAGGACAGCAGCCATTTTTAGATTACTTTGCCCTATCCACCACTAACGCCCTCCTCTGTTTGGTGATTTTAGGCTTTTCCAACAAATTTGAAGGATTCTTCTTGCAGATTGGTACTCTTAAGACAGCACACCCTATCTTTCTCTCTGTTTAGCCAAAATTCACTACTGTTTTTTTGGAACAGGGATGGTATTATCATTTATGTGGTTTTCTCCTATTTTAAGGGTTTCTTCTAAAGACCTTTGCTGGTGAGATTATCATTGCAGACCCAGGAATTCATAATTTCTTGCTTAGGGCCTCTATGAGCTGTCCACTTCTCATATTTGATCCAAAGTATTGCTTGGCAGAAGAATTTTCTGAACTAATCATTTGATCTGAGAGACTATAGACTAGTGGCATTTGCCCTGATGACTGCAAAACCAGGGTTTTTGGATCATCTCTATTGTAAGGTTTCAAACCCTTTCTTGGCCCTTTAGTGGGTTCTCTTGACATCTTCACAAAGACTTTCAGTTCCTTGACAGAGATATAGAAGCATACTTTGCAGATCGAGCTATAGCAGATTTATAAGACAATTGTCTTATACTGGATATTGCTGTCAGTGATGCAAGGCCTAATCAGCTTCTAGCAGTGATTCTCAATGACGATAACAAACCTATGGTAGTTTGTTTGCTAAGGGATATCCATTTCACCTCCTTTGATGCAGTTCCCACTCATAGGTCCCACTCTACTTTAATGATGACTTTGTAAATGATTCTTAGCTTACTTTAGTGGACCAATTTGACAGTATGGATCTATATCCTTCACACCATGATATTTGTCTTTATGGGACATCCTATATGTTGAAGTTTGTAGCTCGTGCAGGTACTTCTGCACAGGGCTTGTGTCTAGGCTTGTAGAAGTCACACACATCACCTTAGAACACTTGTTCTAGGTTGAGCAAGTTGCTAATGTAACTTAGCCTAATTTTACTGAGAGAGAGCACATATTAATATGTTGGCTTATTGAGCTAAAATAAAACTTAGAAAAAGTAAAGTAATTTACTTTAATGAATAAATTTTAATCTTATGAGTTGATCTCAAGTGCAGCGAGATCTAATCTTGGCCATCAATCACTTTGAGATTAGGGTTAGGGTTAAGGATTACGGTTTTGGCTCAATGTAAAGTTATAAAGGCAAGGCTAAGGTGAGGAGAAGATAGACAACAACAGCACAAGTTTGAGAACGGCATCTCAGTGAGCATGTGTTGGGTTCAAGAAAGTGCAGAGGGGCTAGAGATCCAGATCTGCAAGAGAGAGCAGATCTGCTAGATCAAATCCAGAGTTTTGTAATCTGTATTTTCTCAGCTGGGCCATTATCCCAGGATGGGAGCTCAAGTAAGTTTCAATTTTAATTAATGAAGAACTAATTTGTTGGGCAAAATCTGTTTCTGATTATGTGATTCAAATCGTAATTTGCTTCCGCTGAATTTTTGTGTAAGGAACTTAGTCGTATGTTTGTTTAGTAATTAATTGTTGGTAATTAAATATTGGGTGTTGGGTTCGGGTAAATTCTAACACTATATGCAGCACATTTCAACAGCCCCTGTTACCCCTTATACTAGTAGGGGCACACATATATGAATGCAGCATTTTTCACACTATTGTAATCCCAAGGTCCCAAGTTTAGACCTTGTAACAACCATGTGTGGCCATGTATTAGGTTTCCTAGACCTTGTTATTGGTCAGACCAAAACCTATCCCTATGAGTTCACCTCTAGCTCTCTTCATCTTGGATAGGATTGGAGGACCTTGGACGGGTTTACTTGAGGACTCATCGTTTTAGAGGAGTCTACTTTTGTAGAGGTGATCACAAGGGTAGGGACCAATCCAGCCCATGTCGGGTGCACCTATGTTATGAGCCTATTGAGTCTGTAGGTGGCCTTGGGTTTTGTCCAGTATCCCTTGGATGTTTCTCATACATTGCAATCTCACAGTTAGCAACATTTTACACTTCCCAAGGTAGTTCAGGTTTCCTAATGCATAGTGGTCCCAAAAGTAAACAAAAGTCAACTTGGTCCTATATTGTAGAGTTTGATGGGATGATGACATGCCACGTGGAATTTTTCCAATTGGTAAAGGCATGCTCAAGTTATGGATGGTCAAAGGTAGTCAACAGGTATTGCAGGTTTCCAGGCAGCAAAAAAGGGGAAGCACTGAGATATTTTTTATATGCATTACTTCAACGGTGATCTACAAGAGGAGGAACAAACCCTATGCTTCAGTTTCTCTAGTACCTCAAGGGCGTTAGAGATCCTCCACTTGGGCGTGATGAGGAAGCATTGACCATGATGATGTGGCAATACAGTAGACTTTTGGATCCAACAAGGCTTATGACAAGTGATTACATGGAAAACAGTGCCTGAAACAAGTAGAACCCTTGGCCAAATCACCAAGGCACCAAAAGCTAGAGAAAAGGTAGCAAGGTCAAATTACTATGCATGAAAGTCAAGTCAACAAGCTGTAGCCTGTCGGAATGGATAAGGTAGTTGTTGGAGGGTCAAAGTGAATGTTGGCGGCATCTTGGACCGAAAGGATAAGATCGTGGACAAAATTATAGCTGTTGCAAGTCAAAGGAAGCATTTTCTTCAACTAGTGCGAATTCCAAGGGCCAAATCGAGTTACTACTAGTGGACGAGTGGAACATTGAGGTCTTGTAGTGGAATGTTGGGGCAAAAATAGGTAATATTCTTCATAGTTTTGTCTTCTAGACCATTAGAATTTAGCAAGTTGAACGTTGGACTTTCTTGGTTGTGTGAGTCAAATTGAACCCCTTTAGTGGGAAAATTTCACGTAAACAATTTTTTTTAGAAGCTGATTTAGTCTCCAACTTGCGGATGACAAGTTAAATAATATTTTTTTTAATGAAGGAGGAAACTAGTTGCTAACAAAGAAAGTTATAAATTGCTAGCTACTCCTACCATTTGAGGTTGTTGATTGTGAGGTCATCTGATGTCATTCAATAAAGAAACCATTTGCAAAAATAGTATTTATTGAGTTGATTATTCTATGTTTTTTCTTCTTAACTTCTACCTATAATATTGTGCTTTATAGAGTTAGCTTGCAAGCATATTTTGATCACCACAAGACTATTATAGCAATCCACTGAGGGACAGAAGATCATGTGGAAGGGGAAATTTAGGCCTAAAGCCCTCACCTCACCCTTAACTAGTATCAAAAATATACATTCCAAATGTTAGACAAGCCCTCCAAGGGGATCTTCCATCGGATTGTGGGCTATTGATGTTATTGTTGATATAGTAGTTTGGGCATCTCGAACAAGCAAATCCTCCTAATGGGGTTCATTTTCTTCCAAGTTGTTATTAACTATGTGAGTGGAATAGTTTCACCCCCAAGTCCTCACTCATCTTTAGTCCTCAAGGGAAAAGTGACAAAGGAAATGTTGTGATCACAACTCAGCGAATTAATAAGTTAAAAGGCCAAAGTAAGTCTCACTTCTCAACCATTTTTATTTTTTAAAAATTTAAAACCTTTTCCTTTTTATTTTTTAACTAGCTTGCCGCAGAAATTTCTACCATTTATAGCTAGTAAATTCTTGGATTAAAAGAATATAATTTTCAGATTTAAACCAAGGAATTGATATATCTGTTTTTTGAGCATCTTGTTTATATATTTCGTGGGTATATCAAGCATTATTGTGCAGATTTGCAAAAAGGCATTACTGCAGCAAAACATTTTCTGCATAGTTTTTTCATTTTACAAGATACCATTTTACAAGTATCTAAATGCACTTTGCTTTAGCTCAGATTTGATTTAATAGTTTATTATTTTAATATTTAGCTTAAATTTAGTTATTTTAACCCTTGAAATCTTCTTATTTTTCGCTAAAATAAATTTTTGGGTTTTGCACTTGGGGGTTTTGACCCCAATATCTCCAAAAGTGAATTTTCAGCTTGCTGGAAATTCAATTTTGTTGCAGGTCCAAGGCTTAGAAGTGGTCTAAATTGACCTATCTTCTTCCTTCATGCCTTCCCACCCCTAGATATTGGATCTAGAAGTGTTTAGGAACTTTTGGGTGGTCAGTTAAAGGGATTGTCTTGTTGTTTTCAACAATATTTCGCAAAAATTACAAACCTGTAACAACAAGACAGCATGCTGATTTACACAATAACCCCTCCAAACAAGGCTTTGATCATAAAATATTTATATATTTGGTTAACATATTTTATTTACACTCAATTTGACTCCTCATGTGCTATAACTTGTTAGATTAAAGTGTATTTTCTTGCTGGTTTAATGTTTTTATGCAAATTTTACACAGTAGGCCAACCAGGTAGCAAATTAACTACTCCACTTCAGCCATTAGACCCCATTACAAGGCACTGGTCTTGTATCAGTTAGCTGGAGTCATTAAAGGAAGCCTCCCATAACCATTTTAGTGAGAATTGGGCTTAAAAAATGGGGACTTGGGCTGAGTTAACAGTGGGACCTTGTCCTGTGTGTACCAGCCTAGCAAGTTGTAAAGATCTTCAACAACCCTATCAAAAGGAGTGGTAGAAGCTGCTGTTAGACCTTTGCAAAAGACCCCCTTTAAGCCGGTTGTGGAACCATGTTGGTATTGCTACAATGGTGTTTTGAGGAGGATCTATCTTTAGACATCCCACATGGAACATTATGGGGTGAAGATGCTATTTCATGCTTTCTCTTCCTAGCCTCTTGTCCATTTTTCGGGAGGGTGTTATGCATAGGGCCAACCCTATGTTGAAATGGGAAACCCTCTCACTTCTTTATTTTAGCTACAGTCGTCCATCTTTTAGAGTTGGTTATACATACACTAACTCCACTTGTATTTTCAACCACCTTTATCCTATTTTTGGTCACAACCACTCTTTATGAGGAGGTGGGTATTTATAAACCCACTCTCATCTTATGTTTGAGCTTCCTTCTGAATTTTGCTCTCTCAAGTGCAACTGTGCTGAGTATCCATAAACCCACACACATATTGCACTTGAACATGCTTGCTCATATTCAAGCTCTTTGCAATATATGGAGTTGGATCTTTTCACTCTCGCTTCAACTACAACTGATCTTATTTCCTATCTCCTCTCTATTACAAGATGTTTCTTCTAACACCTTTTCAAATGGTGGACAATTACCACACTTCTAGTAAATGCATAACATGGCAGGGATATAACTTCCCACCCTCCTTCATTGGATGGGTAGTTTAGGACAATTGTTTTCAACAAATGAGCCAATCAATAGCTACATTCATCATTCCCATATGGGATGTCTCTTCCAACACCTCTTTAAATGGACAGTTCAATAGTACCAATCTCCCAATAGATGAGCAATATCGCAAGGATATGTCTTCCCACTCTCCTCCATTAGATGAGCAAGCCAATGATAGTTTTTTCCAGCAACTAAACAGATCAATGGCTATAGTTTTTTCCAGCAACGGAGCAAATCAATGGCTACAATCTTCATGTCTATACAGGTTGTTTCTTCCAATAATCCTTCATCAAATGACTAGTTCAGTAGTACCACTCTCCCAGTAGGTGCACAGTATGACAAGGATATGTCTTCTTTGTTGGTATTATGTGATCCGAATGGAAAATGGCATCAACCCATGGTACTCATTCACCCATATTATTCATCGACCCATGGAATTTACCCATGGTATTGTAAATGGCATCCGCCCGTGGTATTGTAAA
>APFE031254926.1:1925-64593 GCA_000404065.3 Pinus taeda | reverse complement strand
GGGAGGAGGCCCCCAAGATCTAAAAGATTGAAATGGATCTTGGGAGGAGAGACCCCCAAGATCTGAAAGCTTGAAATGGCTCTTGGGGGAAGGGCCCCCAAGATATGAAAACTTGAATTGCTAGAATAAAAATAGGAGAATGCCCAATAAACAAAACCACAAAGAAACTTTTATTTAAAATAGTAATGGAAATAAACCAGCTAGGGCGATGGTAGCTTATCTCTGAGAAGAGATGTGGCAGCTACATGCCTCTGAACTGTAAAGGCTACATTGTGGCGGACCATTTGTCCTGTGACTTGTTACTTATAGTATTTTTCAGTTACAATACCATGGGTCAATTCCATGGGTGAATGAATACCATGGGTGGATTTTACAATACCATGGGCGGATGCTATTTACAATACCATGGGTAAATTCCATGGGTCGATGAATAATATGGGTGGATGAGTACCATGGGTTGATACCATTTTCCATTCGGATCAGTATGACACAGGTTTGGCACTATGACATAGGTGTTGTCCTTGGTGGCAACTCACTCAAATGGCAGATCACAGCTCAGGCACTCAGAATGGAAGAAAATAAGGTATACGCAGGTTCCTCTCAGCAAAGTCGGGTATACACGCGGGATCACCGATCAAAAGGCGCGTATACGTATGCACGCACTTTCATGCAAAGAAAAACGCGTACATGTGGTAAATGTTTGGTCCATGGTATTTAGTCCGACATATTTGAACCTATGGTTTTGGTCCTTGGTAATACATCCAAAGTGTTGAACCCAAGTATTGGGTCCCTAGTATTGGTTCTCAATGGATTTGGACCATGGTTTGAGTAAGGCCTAAGACTATAAAAAGGGAAGGAGATCATTTGGCAAGGGCATCGACTAAAATGTTGAATATCTTAAGAGGAGCAAGATCGGGAAAACTGGTGATTGGTTTATGTTGCATTACTGGACCTGAACCAAGGAGGAACCTGAGTGTTAAAAGATGGATAAGTTCTATTGATGGATCAAGATTCTAAGGCTTGAATAGTAGTATCATTGTGTGATTCCTGATCTGTTATAATTGGCGCATGATTAGATCTATAAATATGATAATCTGGATATAACTGATGTCTGATTAAGTGAAAAGTGGTAAATTATCTTTTATAGATCTGTACGCAGGTTCGGCACATCAGAGGCGCGTATACACGTAGGTTCAGCGAGAGGAGATAGCGTATACGCTGGTTGGTCTTGATACAGATGCGTATGTACGCAGGTTTCTCATTTTGAAGTAGCGTACGTCTCATGAAATATGCTTTAGCTGCTTCTGTTTATTGCTGCAGTGTTCTGGGTTCAGAATTGGTGTTTGGTTACTATTACTATTTTCTGGTTACAGCACTCTGAGAAGTGTTTGGTTGATTCTATTTTGGTTTGTACAAAGGAGATTGATTGATGCAGATACACTTGATGTTTGATTGATGATATTCATGGATCCAGTCTGAAAATTTATGAAACGTGGTCCCTGGAAGAAAAGAGAAGGTTGTAGCCTTCTGTAGGTCAGCACCTACGTACTAGTACCTCAGCGAGGACAAGAGCCAAAGGGGGTTGTAGCTCCCTTCCAGGAGAAGCTAGAGAACGAGAGAAGGTTGTAGCCTTCTGCAGGTTGCAGCCTGCGTACTGGTATAAGACTGCACCAGTACAAAATCATTGTAAAAAGAAGTTTCTAATTGAAAGAAGATAGAGACAAATTGCAGCAGGTGGTTTTCACCCACATTGGCTTTCCACCTTATATCTTGTATTCTTGTGTGTGACTGTTTGCATTATTTTTCTGTTCCTGGTTAATGTTTATATGGTTCTAACATCAGCATCTGAAGAATAATTAAATTATAAGTTATACGCTAGTTTCCTTAACTGAAGTTGCGTATATACGCTGGTTTCACTAACCTAAGTAGCGTATACAAATCTGTGTATGAATTGAAAAATAATTGACCTGATAATACTGATTCACCCCCCCTCTCAGTATTATTTCCAACATTCTTGCCCTCCTACATTGGATGAGCAAGTTAGTGACAATTCTCTTTAGCAAATTAGCAGTTTGGTGGCAACTTTCTTTCATCATATAGGATCCAATTTTGTATTGAGTTGGTTTATCTTATACCCACTTTCTCTTACTTTAGTTACAACTAACTCTTATCTTAGTTGCAGCAAATCTTTAATGTCTAATCTCTCTTGTTTTTATGCCTCCTTTCAAAACCTCCTTATCAGTTGGCCAAATCAATCTCATGTGTCTCCAACTGATGAGAAGTTTTGCGGTGGCATTTCCTCGAGAGTTGAACAGTTCTATGATGATGGTCGGGTCTTCATATACCCGTCCATGCTTGTATTTGAGTTGGTCATCTCAAACCCACTCTCCTTTATAATCTAGCTACTGCTACATCTCTATCGAGCTAGGAATGCCCATTCCTTTTGTACTTTATCATCCTTCCTCATGTCTAGATGCTGAGTTTAAGGGGGTTGTTGGAATGATGGTAATTTTCACACGTGATCATATATGGATATGCATCCTCATAAATTGCATCACTAAGTTATGGCTTAAGAGCCAACCTAGTCAACAGTATTTTCCATTATTTTAAGTGACTAAGGTCAGCCCAAGCATTTATGTGTGCCCATAACCTGCCCATGGAGGAAGATGCCCGACCACATGAATTGTGCATTTCATGCCCCATTCGTAACATCATCTTTGCATTAATCTTGTGATTGATTCCTTAGCCTATTTGCACCATATCTCTCTTTTTCACGGGTTCTCTCTCTCTCTCTCTCGCAAATCTTCCTATCGATATGATACTCTTGAGTAAAGCTGTTATACTATCTGAAGTGTTCTACTTGGCTGGAATAGGGTTTGCTGAAATTTTCTCTGCACAGCCTACGACAATCATCCCTTCAGTTCTCCCTCTCTCTCTCATGGGCAAAGTTACCTCATGCACAAGTCTATCGGGATGTTCCTTCACCCTCCATGTCCTCCTTCAACATAAAAGATTTGGTCACACGCAGATAACAAATCATAAATATTAATCAAAAAGCATTCCATTATCTCAGACCTTATCTGTTTGTCTCGCTGTCTTTGCCTATGTGAAAAGAAACAAAGATTTAGGAAAGCCTCCTGGGGTGAATTCAATCCTCTCAGGCATATCAGAGTGCAATATGATTGAGATTTATGGAACTAACAAGTATGTTTTCCCAAATGTTCATGTGTAAGACTTATAAAAGAAATTAGGAATTGTAATGATGGTCATAGTTTCAAATCATATGGAACCAAAACACGGATTCTAGCACAAAGACTGAATTGGATGTTTTAATAGGGAAGGATCCTAAGCCATTATCTGTCTGTGCTGCACAGTATGTATCCTATCTCCAACTTTACTTGCTTTCAATTTTTCTGTAACTTTAAAGTAAAAATTAAACATTATTTAAGGACAAAACTTGCAAACTCCTTACCAAGATCTCTTAGCTGGCTCACTCGCTTCACAGACTTGAGAATAGTAGCATCCCTGGTTATCACATCCACGCAAGCACCAAATATCATCGCTTGCGTGTCCTGAATATCCTCGGGACAGAGCATTTGAACATTAGACTAGGAATAATAGAATGAAGGCGAATAGTTAGTTACCTTTCGCTGTTGCAACCCAAGCAATAAAGGGCAGCACCTCCCAGGCAAAAGCCCAGTCCTCCCCACAAAACCATTGTCAAACCAACTATATCACAAAATCCTCACGTTATAACTAACTTTACAAATAGAAGATTTACCCAACCCCAGGGGGGCACCATTAGAGAAATAATAGAGCAGAGATTTATGACGGAGTGTTTGTTTTATTTTAATCTAATATGTGATATGACAGAGAATATCGCTTCACTTCATTATAGGACTATGTGGCCTTTAAATGTGGAATTTGGTATGGCATGTCATAAATGATTTGGTTGTAGTTATGAAAACGGGATTACGTTCACTATGAGGGATTTCCAAGTTTTGGCAGAAGGGAGACACTGCAGAACAACAAACTTCAGATTCAGAAATGGCCTGAAATACACCTTAAAAAATGAAATTCTAAATGTAAAACCCAAAACGAAGCCGATAATTGTTGGAAGGAATCTGTATGCCTTGCGAACAAATCTACAACCTGACAAACCGAAAGCAGGAGGGCTTAAAGAAACAATTTGTTCAAAATCATTCTGCCCGTAATATGCTGATTCTTCTCAAAGGTACTTATCCATTGTGTACATTATATTGTATTGGGTATACATTAAATGTGTTTAAGGATAAGGATGGTGGACATGTAAATAAATTCAATCGTTTCATCCGATTAGACGGCAACATAAGTAACAATGAAAGAGAGTATGGTGAACGTAAATGTTAAAAAATTCATATAAAATAGATTTAATTTCAAAGTTTAGATTATTACGTAAAATAGGATTCCGCAGTTTTTTAGTTTATTTTCTATTTAATTTGTGTAGAATTTTGTAGGGATTTATTAAAATCACAAGTTTTACTGTGAATTTTGCATAATCGAAGTGTTCGGAAGTTGTATGGGTGAAATTGTTGCAACTCCCCTTGTCTTGTTCGAGTGATGATTGTCTTATGGCAATTGGAAACCCGATTGGAAAATACTTGGATAAGGCAGAGCCAAAGGGGTCCCAATTTGCATGTGCTAAGATCTACGTAGAGGTAGAACTAGAAAAGAGATTGCCTTTTGAAATAAACCTTACCTTAGGAGACTAGGTTCATCTCTTAACCCTAGATTATGAGCAGATACCCTTCAAATGTCGCCATTGTCATGAATATGATCACTTCATTAGAGATTTCCCCAAGGTTGCATGTATCAAGGGCCATGAATAAATTGAACAGTCGGGAGAGTAGTGGAAGACTTAAAGAAAAGGGGGAAATCATGGGAAAATGGTTGAAAAAAAAAAAAACAATGATGCCCCAATATCTTCCAATCCATTTGAAGTGTTGCAAAATCAATGAAGAAGGAGAACAGGGTAGAGCAATCCATGGCTTGAATCACGAGATCCCAATTGAAATAAATGAAGAATCAGATCAAGAAGATGGGGAAGTCAATGAATTGAGTCACTGAGGGAAAAGGAACTTGAGCAACCGATATCTCAGGTATCGCAGGAGTCATCACTCAAAATAGGGCACAAACCATAATTTGGGTAGATGAAGGCAGTAGTTAAGAAATAGAAAGTCATAGGAAGAAAGGACACCCTCCAAAAAAATGTTCGAGGACGAGAAGCATCACAAAACAAGGAGTTGGGTAATCAGTCAATTATCAACGAGATCTTCAATTCCAAAAGAGACAAAGGAGTTGAAGGAACAGAAGGAAGGAGTCCCTCCAAAAAGGGATCCAAAAAAGAAGATGAATAGTTTGGCCATAGTATGCTAAACTCTTTTGGTAAATATGAAAATGGAATGTAAATGCATCTTGATTTTGGGGGTATTCTGGAAAATTTTAAGTTGGAATGGGAATGAAATGTATGTTTTTTTGGGGTATTTGTTTGAGATACTCGGTTGGGCCTTTGTGCTCAGTCCAGCGAGGATCAATATAAATCTTGAAGAATTGTATCAGTTTTCAGATAGACCCTAGTTATTTTCCTAATAAAATCCATAATCGTTCATTTGAAAGAAAAAAATTATTTATATTAATTGTAAATTTATTAAACATTAAAGGAGATAAAAATAATTCAGATGTAAATGTTAGAGATATTAAGATATAAATGTTTTAATACATATAATGTTTTGAGTTAAAATAAATAAATAAATTTACAATGATGTGTTTAATTAATTTTATATAAAGCTTAGTCAAATCCTATTAGTGTAATCAGATTTCGAGGGTTTCATTTTGTAAGGTAACAAGGTTTGAATCTTGTATAAGTTGGGAGGAGACGCCAAAAAATTCCAACTATATTAAGGGTTGGTGTGGCCTAAGTTGGGTGTAATCCCCTAGTGATGTTGATAACTCAGATGCCCCTAAATCACGATTTCTTGGACCACAAGCTAGTCCCACAAGTTATGGAGACACTAGCAAACAAAACTCTCACTCTCTCTCTCAGACGGGGGGAGAGAGAGAGAGATGGTTTTGATCTTTTAGAGAAAAATTGGAATTCCAAAATATCAAGGAGAATGGAGTCGCAAGAATGTCTTCATGTTCTTAAAGGCACTTGTTGCTAAAAACATTTAGAGGCTCCTGCAAGGTGTTGGTTTATTGGTGTAGATCATAAAGGAGAAATACTTAGCCCCCAAACTCCACTAAGTGTTGAAATGTGGAACAAGAAATGCTAAAAATGGAATATGCTAAAAATAGCACTGCTATAAATAGTCGGGCTATAAATAGCAGTTCAGCCATTGGAGATCTTAGCTACAATGGGTGAAAAGTGAAAGTGCTAAAAATAGATTTTCTAAAAATAGCATTTCGGGATCCCTTCTTATTTTAGTTAGTCCCTCGACTAAACATAGGAAGTAAAATTCGAATTTGATATTAACAGCAATTTGTAAATTGATTAATTAATTCATCTTGAGTTAATTAGTTAAGGAATTATGAACTTGAAGTCTATGTGAGGACATGCAACAGTTTCTACTTTGATTGAAGGATTTATCCATCAGTTAAAGAGATAAGAGTGAGTTGTAATATTGAGTTGCAATTAGTTGGCTCAGTTAACTGAGTCAAGTCCAGTTAGATTAATTTAACAGTTTGTTAAATTAATGAGAGCTCAGTTAGTTAATGCTTGCATGCATGTAACTATTGTATTTTAGATAACTGAAGATTCACTCATGGATAACTCATGCATGTTAGTTCAGTCAGAGACCTAGTTGAGATCAGATGGAGGGGCCATGTACTATCAGTTGCTAGGATATTCCTTGGTGAATATTCCTTGCATGCAGAAGGAATATTATTCCTTAAGGATTGTGCAGTTGGACCTAAGGTTACAGTGAGTGTGATGAGGCCAATTCACACATGTGATATCATTGGATCCCAATCAAAACTGCGCAAGGAAATAGGAGGCTTGGAGGGCTTGAGGAAGATATATTCTATGTCTATTGAGTCTGTGAGCTGTAGTGTTTGATTGCAGAGAGAGCAGGATAGCTTGAGAGCTTATTCTTTTTGTAACTTGAACAAGATTTCCACTTGTATGATAATACAGAGTTGGGGTTTTAGGCTGGTGATTTCCCTAGTGATATATCTTCTGTGTTATGGTTGATTACTTCTCATTCTCAGTTATATCTGTTCATGCTTGATGTTGCTCATTTTCGATTAAGTTTCCGCTCAATTGTTTGTAGAAGTAGATCAAGTGTTTTGCTTTAGTACATTGCATTACCAGGTGATCTACAGTGGGGAAATCTACATGGTATTGGAGCAAAGGTGATCAAGGAAGAACAGTATACAAGCAGGAGAAGTTCGAAGATTGGTTTCTGAATAATGAATTGAGTTCTTATCACATCTATTTCACCGATGGCATTCAATGGTTTGAGACTCGAATATGCCCTTGATGGCAGTTCGAATTATATAGCCTGGAAGGATCGCATGGAGGCAGTATTAGAAGATAACGGTCTAAAGGACTTCATTGATAAAGAAGTCTACAAAAGTCGACTAATGCTACTCAACTGGCGGAATGGAAAAAATGTGTGGCTAGAGCTAGGAGAATCATCTTGGAGGGACTTCAAGATCACATTTTCTCGAGCCTCCATGGGAAGGAGACTCCATTTTCGATGTGGAAAACATTGAAAGATCTTTATCAGAATAGCGGTGATCAGAGGAAGCTGGCGCTGAAAGATAAACTTCGAAAGATCAAGTGCGAAAATGGCAACACAATCTCTATATTCGTGAACAAGCTCACCACCTACAGGGATGAGCTTGGAAGCGTAGGGATTGTGACTGCTGATGATGACATGGTGAGTCTTGCACTCCTTGGTCTTCCTAAGAGTTGGCATAGCTACCACGACTTGTTTAATGGAAGAGAGAAACTGCCAGATTGGGAACGACTTTGGTCATATCTGATGCAGGAGGAGATAAGGGGAAGCACCCGGGATGGATCTTCATCAAAACAAGATGATGAAGAAAATCTAGCTTTAGCGAGTAAAGCTAAGAAAGGGAAAGGGAAGGTGTCCCAATCCAAATATTCTCATGGTGGGAAGAAGGTTGACAAGTCGAAAGTGTGATGCTTTCACTGTCATGAAGTGGGCCATTATGCAATGAATTGTTCACTAAAGAAATACAAGAAGGGTTCCTCAAAGGTATCTGATGGTGATGCACTAGCTTTACAGTTTGAGCCGGATTTCTCACTTATCACATGCATGGTTTCATCAATGGTGGGATGTGTTTGGTACCTGGACAGTGGAGCTTCTTTCCACATGTTAGGTGACAAGAATATTTTTAGTACATTGGAGGAGAAGGATCTCCAGATGCGGATCGAGATGGGCGATGATGGAAAGTACTATGTCTCAGGTGAAGGTACAGTTGTGTTTCAGAAGGAGCGTGGTGCTCCTCTCACCCTATCTCTTGTTAAGTATGTACCAGGTTTGAAAAATAATCTTGTGTCTGTTGCTATGCTAGAAGATAAAGGCTATGATGTAGTATTTAGTAAAGGAAAGGTTTTCCTGAGGCATATCGGCACCGGATAGACCAAGCGAATTAGGATTCGAGTAAAGAATCTCTATAAGCTGGAGGTAGATGATTGTGTTGTGCTGAGTTCCAAAGAAGAGGTGGTGTAAAGCCAAGATGTTGGCAAGCTATGGCATAGGAGACTAGGCCACTTGCATCACGGGGCCTTGAAGATCATGCAACATATTTCTACCCGCTTACCCAAGGGAAAACTGGAGCAAACAGATACATGCAAAGGATGCACCCTGGGTAAGTATGAAAAAGCTTCCTTTCAGGATCGGGATAATAGAGCTGGAGCAATCCTAGAGCGAGTTCACTCAGATGTATGTGGACCATTCTCTACAGCCTCCACCACTAAGTAAAGGTATTATGTTATTTTTATTGATGATTTTTCTCGTAGATGTTGGATCTACTTTATGCAAAAGAAGGATTAGACCTTCTTGAGGTTTTGTGAGTTTAAAGACTTGGCAGAGAAAGAATCAAGAAAGAAAGTAAAAGCCTTGCATAGCGACAATGGTGGAGAGTATGTTTCCCAGCAGTTTAAAAACTTCTGTGCTGCAGAAGGAATTAAATGGGAACTGACGGCACCTCATAACCCACAATAGAATGGGGTGGCCGAAAGGAAGAACAGATATATTGTGGGAGCAACTCGAGCGACGTTGCATGACCAAAGCTTACCACTTCATTTGTGGGCTGAGGCATGCAATACAATAATGTACCTTCAGAACAGAAGTCCTCATCGTATTTTGGGGATGAAGACACCTATGGAGGCTTTTTCGAGGAAGTGACCAGATGTAAGTCACTTCGGTATCTTTGGATCACCAGTTTTTTGTCATGTGACCAAAGATGCTCGGAAGAAGCTAGACCCAAAACTAAGTTGGGCATACTTGTGGGGTACACAGATACACCCCACAACTATCATGTGTTTTTGCCTGCCAGTCAGAGGACCGTAGTGCATAGGGATCTGAAGTTTGACGAGCAAAGAGCCATGCGAGTGTCACTGGAGAGGGAGCTCAAGTTGCATGGTGATGAGGAACTTTTAGTTCCAAAGGAGGAGGAGCCTCCTGATGATGTGGATCAGCCACATGCAGAGGATCCAGTAGTGGAGACCACCACTCTTGGAGAGTCTTCTAGAGATGGGCGGAAATGCTCGCGGGAAGCTGACAGATTGATGCTAGATGCGAGAGAGAATGTGGGGCAACCATCCTCTCAGCGCAAACAGAGGAGATCTCCCGAGAGATACACTGGCTACATGGCCCTGGTTGGGGAGTGTGTAGCGACCGAACCTTCTTCTTTTTAGGAGGCAATGCAGCAACCAGTCTGGGTTGATGCAATGGTAGAAGAGTACGATTCTATCATACGGAACAGTGTGTGGGATGTTGTCCCTAGACCTGGGGACAAGTCAGTGGTTAGTTCCCGATGGCTTTACAAGGTAAAGTAGGCAGCTGATGGCAGTGTTGAGAAACACAAGGCAAGGTTTGTTGCTTGAGGTTTCTCACGGGTTGAGGGGATCGACTACGATGAGACCTTTGCTCCCGTAGCAAGGTACTCATCTATCATATCGATGTTAGCTCTATTAGCTTAGATGGGTTGGAAGATCCATCAGATGGATGTGAAGACGACGTTCCTCAATGGGAAGATTGAGGAAGAGGTATACATCGAGCAGCCCGAAGGATTTAAGACCTTCAATCGTGAGTCACATGTTTGTCGACTCAAGCAAGCACTGTATGGGCTGAAGCAAGCACCCCCTGCTTGGTATACCAGGATCGATAGCTATTTCACCGGGTTGGGTTTCACCAAGAGTGAAGCAGATGTGAACCTTTACCACATCATGGTAGAAGGTAAGCCATTACTTATTGTACTTTATGTCGATGATCTGATTTTGACAGGTGATGATCAGCTGATCAAATCTTGCCTCATGCACTACTTTCTAGGCATGGAAGTGTGGCAGAAAGATGGGGAAGTATTTGTGTCTCGAGGCAAGTATGCCAATAAGATACTCAGGCGCTTTCACATGGAGAAGTGCAAACCCATGCAAATTGCTCTAGCTAGGAACTAGAGGAAGGAGGATGCTACTTCAGGTGAGGTAGTAGCTGCTACTGTTTATCGATAGCTAGAGGGTTCACTTATGTATTTGGTGAACACACAACCCGACTTATGCTTTGCGGTGAACCAGCTGAGTTAAGCTATGGTTCAGCCTACCAAGCTGTTTTGGAAGGCAGTGAAGCATGTGCTGAGATATCTCAGAGGCACTACACAGTACAGATTGTGGTACAAACGGACAGAAGAGAGAAGTTGCAAGGCTTCAAAGATGCAGATTGGGTTGGTAGTCCATTGGACCGGAAGAGCACTTTTGGAGGAATCTTCAACCTTGGTTCAACTGCAATTTCTTGGTATAGCGAGAAATAGAGATCAATTGCACTTAGCTCAGCAGAGGCTAAATACATGGCTGACAGTCAGGCAACCTGCGAAGCCATTTGGATGCAGAAGATTCTAGTGGGATTGTTTGGTTAGATGATGGATCCTATGGTGATATACTATGATAATCATAGTTGCATAAAACTCTCTGAGAATCCAATGTTTCATGACAGGTCCAAGCATATAGATATATGTTACCATCATCTACGAGACTATGTGGTCAAGAGGATCATGATGTTGCAGTATGTTTCGACCGAAGAGAAGGATGTAGATATTTTGACTAAGGCATTGTCAAAATGCAAGTTCGAGTTCCATAGAGACAGGATCGGGGTTACTAATAATCCCTTTCTTGTTGAGAGGGAGTGTTGAAATGTGCAACAAGAAATTCTAAAAATAACACTGCTATAAATAGACGGGCTATAAATAGTAGTTCAACCATTGGAGATCTTAGCTATAATGGGTGAAAAGTGAAAGTGCTAAAAATAGCTTTTCTAAAAATAGCATTTCGGGATCCCTTCTTATTTTAGTCAGTCCCTGGACTAAACATAGGAAGTAAAATTCGAATTTGATATTAACAACAGTTTGTAAATTGATTAATTAATTCATCTTGAGTTAATTAGTTAAGGAATTATGAACTTGAAGTCTATGTGAGGACCTGCAACAGTTTCTCCTTTGATTGAGGGATTTATCCATCAGTTAAAGAGATAAGAGTGAGTTGTAATTAGTTGGCTCAGTTAACTGAGTCAAGTCTAGTTAGATTAAAATAACAGTTTGTTAAATTAATGAGAGTTCAGTTAGTTAATGCTTGCATGCATGTAACTATTGTATTTCTGAAAACTGAAGATTCACTCATGGATAACTCATGCATGTCAGTTCAGTCAGAGACCCAGTTGAGATCAAATGGAGGGACAGTGTACTATCAGTTGCTAGGATATTCTTGGTGAATATTCCTTGCATGCAGAAGGAATATTATTCCTTAAGGATTGTGCAATTGGACCTGAGGTAACAGTGAGTGTGATGAGACCAATTCACACATGTGATATCATTGGACCCCAATCAAAACTACGCAAGGAAATATGAGGCTTGGAGGGCTTGAGGAATATATATTCTATGTCTATTGAGTTCGTGAGTTGTATTGTTTGATTGCAGAGAGAGCAAGATAGCTTGAGAGCTGATTCTTTTTGTAACTTGAACAAGATTTCCACTTGTATGATAATACAGAGTTCAGGTTTTAGGCTAGTGCTTTCCCCAGTGATATATCTTCTGTCTTATGGTTGATTACTTCTCATTCTCAGTTATATTTTTTCATGTTTGATGTTGCTCATGTTCGATTAAGCTTCCGCTCAATTGTTTGTAGAAGTAGATCAAGTGTTTTGCTTTAGTACATTGCATTACCAGGTGATCTATAGTGCGAAAATCTACACTAAGCACTCAATAAGGACCCCCATGAAAAATCATTGGATGTCTTGATCATTTTAAAAGTAACTAATTCAACTTTCCACTTGATTGGAAACTAGTTGGACATTCCCTATGGATTAGAAGCAAAATAGTAGCTCCCCTTGTATGGTATTTTAGGTTCAAAGGCTACCACTCTCTAAAGCATATAGCAAGGGGACCATTTGCAAACAATATAAAATAACAATGGATAACCTAGATGGATTCAAACCTTACAAAACAATATGTAAATAGTTAGAAGGTGTTGAATTCTGAAATTGTTTCCTTTTTTACTACCTTTTTCATATCCTTCACCCTTTTTGTCACCATTTTTGTAGCAGCCTCAGCATACTCAAGGTCAATTCAACTTATAAAAAGGTATTTATCATCCATGTTTAGAATATATGTTTCTTTATGAATTATAACGAAAACATTCCTACAATAACATAATTGTGAACATTCCATAGCTAATGTTGAATTTCACAATGATATTCATTGTTAGACAGGCTGTAGTGCATCAGTGAAGGGATCAAAATTATCTAAAGATGACAAATGTTTACCACATGGATGACCACCTATCGTCATGACTTGGTAGGATATAGAGATCAAGAGATCTATGAGTCAAACTATGAGTATGATGATGTAGCAGTTAAGTGAAGGCAACGAGAGATTAAAACGACATCAGGCAGCCGTGTAGAAGACTTGTTTAAACACAAGGATGTGATCCAAGAAGAATCCCTCATGATTTTATCTTTCAGTAGCAAATCATGAGGAGATAAAGTCTTAGTTTAAATCTATTTCTTAGATGGAAAAATAGTTTCATTATGTATCAACATAAAACTCTTGAAATTGTTTAATGAAAACTTGTATAAAAATCCATAAGGCGAGACCCAAAACTCAATTTTCTTATTAAGTTTATTTTAGCTCTCCAGGATTTGTGATACTTTGTTTCAAGTAAATACAATCCTTTGTTTTCAATGTGTGACTAAAAAACCATCTAATCGATAGCAGATTACACTCACAGGAGGGCCCCCTATCAAGTTGTAAGGATATTTAGTTTTGTTTATGTTTCCATTTTCTCATAGCGCAATAGTCTTTTGAAGTTTATTTTCTCTGAGAATAGTTTCATTATAGTTCTGATTTGATCATTTGTTATTCCACTTCTAGAGCACTCATAAACGAAAATTACTAAAAAGATTTAACTTTGGTATGTGTTTCCTTTCAGGTTTCATTACTCAGTTAATTTCATAGATGACAAAAGATATGTCTTTTATAATTAATCACGCACATCAGTAATCATTTAGAGTTACAAGTTCTTAGTTCTCATTTGATTTTTATTATTATGCAACCAACTCACAAAACAGAAGAAAAGATAGATCAATGACTTCAAAATTAGCCTCTTTGAGGGGGAAACCTCCTTTACATTACACAAATGAACAATTCTTGGATGATTCAAATGATAAAACCTACTTTCTATATATAGGAGTCTAAGGGGTCACAATATAATTAGAGTCGACATAACAATAATAATGTAAGGGCACAACAATAATAATAGTGAGCTTCTATGGGGCACAACAATAACAGTATGGGGACTACATGGGCACAAATATAACAATAATAGGGCTACACTAATAACAATGAGGGAATATACTAGTGTTATAGGGACCTAACATGCCCCTTTCCTTTGCAAAAGTGTTGTCCTCAACACTTGAGTAGTTCTAGATGCTTATGTATAAAATTATCATCCTCCCATGTGGAATCTTTTGTGGGTAAGTTCTTCCACTTGATGAGATACTTTGAAATTGATCGATTTTGTAGTTGTCGAGTTCTTGTTTCCATTACTGTTTCTGGTTCCAATATGAATTTTCTTTTCTCGTCAAGTTCTGGCAATATTGTTTGAACTGGGAGCTTGTCACCTATAACATTCTTTAAGCGTGAAACATGGAAAACTGGGTGCACTCGGGAATATGTAGGAAGCTCCAATTTGTATGCCATAGTACCAATCTTTTGAAACACCTTGTAAGGACCATAATACTTTGGTGATAATTAATTATCCTTCTTAGCTTGCTTTAGGGACAATTTTTTGTATGATTGTAGTCGTAAAAATACCCAGTCGCCTACATCAAAACTTCTTTCGCTGCGATGTTAATCAACCTATTGTTTCATTCTATTATGCACCAAAGTGAGGTTTTCCTTTAAGAGTTGGAGAACTTGTTGTTGATGCTCAATGTAATCTTCCAGCGCTTGAAACTTAGAATTTTCTCATAAAGATGATGTGATGGACAGTGGATGATATCCATAAAGTGCCATAAATGGGGTCATTTTTGCTGCAATATTGAAGGAAGTGTTATACCACCATTCAGCCAGAGGTAACCACTCGACCCATTGTGTTTGTTTATCATATGCAAATCAACGAAGATATACTTCCAAATATTTGTTCACTATCTCAGTTTTCCCATCTGATTGAGGATGATAAGATGAGCTATGAGCTAATTGAGTACCCATACTAGAAAATAATTTCGTCCAAAAATGTCTAGTGAAAATAGGATATTTGTTGCTTACAATAACCTTTGGGTTTCCATGTAGCTTTTGAATTGTTTCCATAAATGTAGTAGCAACTGTACTAACTTTAAATGGATGAGATAATGCACAAAAGTGTGCACACTTTGTAAGTCTATCAACTACCACCATGATGACATTCTTTCCTTCGAACTTGGGTTAACCTGTGATAAAATCCATTGAAACCTCCTCCCAATGCTGACTTGTAATGGATAATGATTGTAACAGACTTGGGAACTTAATTGTCTCAACTTTATTTTGTTGGTAAACCAAACATTCCGCCACAAACTTTTGAATATCAGATTTAAGCCCATCCCAAAAAACATCCTTCTTAACCCTGTGGTAAGCTTTTAAAAATCTTGAGTGCGCTCCTAAGGGAGAGGTGTGAAATTCCCGAAGAATATTTTGTTTGAGTTGGGAATTCTTACAAAGGTACAAGTGATCTTTGTACCATAATGAATCATTATTCCAACTGAATGTCTTAGATGTACTAGGATCTTGCTGCAATTTTTGAATGAGTGCCAACACTTCTTCGTCATTCTTCCATTCATCCCTTGCTTCAGTTATCCAATTTGGTTAGATAATAGAAATGGCACAAAGAAATGCTTCCACATCCTCATCCTTTCTTGAGAGTGCATCTACAACATCATTTGTCTTCCCTTTCTTGTACATGATTTTAAAGTCATAACCCAATATCTTTGTGAACCATTTTGGCTGCTCTTCTGAAGATAATCTTTGTTCTAAAAAGTATTTAAGGCTATCATGATCTGTTTTTACTTTGAAATGCCTTCCCATTAGGTAAGGTTGCCATTTCTTACATAAATGAACAATTCTCGGATGATTCAAATGACAAAACCTCCTTTCTATATATAGGAGTCTAAGGGGTTACAATATAATGAGAGCTAACATAAAAATAATAATATAAGGGCACAACAATAACAATATTGGGCTTCTATGGGGCACAAAAATAACAATATGGGGACTACATGGGCACAAAAATAACAATAAGGGGGCTACACTAATAACAATGAGGGAATATACTAGTGATATAGGGACCTAACATTTATTCATGTGAGTAGCTTCTTTCTGCAATTGTAATTAGTCCCTTTTACTTTTGCAATTGATTTTTCTTTTCTTATGCAATTAGTGTAGAATTTCTTTCTACAAAATAGTGTTGTATTATTTCCAATTATGCAAGTAACATTAGAATCTGTTTCCTGCAATTTAGTACTAGCATTCCCTTTTATGCAAGTAGAAGTAAGTTTTGAATTCTGCAATTAAAAGAGACTTTCAATTTTGCAAGCAATAGATTTCAATTCAGTTAAGTAATTTAGTTTTGATGTAACATTGAATAGAAAGAACTTGTGCATGTCCTCTAAATCTCATTCAAACATTTGTCCATACTTAAAATAAGTCGGTCCATAGATAGAATTCCTAGCATATATAGTGCACATAAATCTCACAGGTACAAGAACCTTGGTTGACAATTAATGAAGTAATTTAAGAACAATTAAATTACACAAAAATTTTGCATCGTTGTCGAGGAGGTGTATATAGGATTCCTTTCTTTGTTTGTATATAACTTAGGTGCATTTAATTTTGTAGATGCATAATTAAAGCATGATAAAAATCATTTATGCATAGATAAAGGGATTTTAGGGGTAGATTTGTAAGTAGAGGTAGAAGTTCAATTCCAACATCACTACTCACCCCCGCTATACCTTGTGGTGCCACACCATCCACTCATACTCACATTCCATCATTGGCAGGTAGACATAAACTTCCCAAGGTGCATAGATCTGAAATCCAACGAAAAGATTAACCAACTTCCTCTACTAAAATTATAGTTGAAGAACCTACATCTCCAACAAAAGGAGTAATTTTCCTCTCTTCAACAAGAGAGCAACTTCTAAGACAAGAACTAGAGGTTCCTAGTGAATAAGAAGAAGAAGAAACTTATTATAATATATCATTAGTAGAGGAACCATAAGAAGAGCTAGACAATCCTATCACATAACCTTATATTAGCTTTGAGGAATCTACAGTGGCAGGGGAAGGAGAAGGAAAAGTACACAATGCAAATGGTGAACTGAGGATTGGAGGTGGAAGAAGCAGAGGAGGAAATAGAGGAGGAGGTGGAGGCCAAGGTGGTAGAGGTAGTAGGGGATAAACATATCCTTATGGATTTCCCATTTTTTATGAAGATACCACAACCACAATGAAGAACATTTCACCCTCCATCCTTCCTAATTTCCATGGTTTGAGAAATGAGGACCCTGAAACATTTCTTTTTGAGTTTGAAGTTTTATGTAGATCTTATGACTACTTACTTGATCCTCAAAAATTGAAATTTCTTCTAGCTACTCTTAAAGATGGAGCACTTAAATGATTCATGGGATTAGGAACACATAATATTAGAACATGGGAAGAAATGAAAAATGAAGTCTTTAAGATGAGGCAGAAAGAGGATGAAAGCCTTGAAGACCTAGTTGAAATATTCTCTTACAACATTAAAAGGGCTTAGATGTATAATTTAGATGATGAAACATTAAAAGCTCTTTTGTTAAAATCCATCAGAGATGAATGGATTGGCCTTCTTAATTTAATGGGCAAGGGAGATGTTTCACAACTTTCATTTGGAGAAATATGAGATTTGTGTAAGCATATTTCAAGGGGTAAGGCTAGAACTGGTAAAAATCCAAGAGATTATGTGATGTCCAAAATTAATAAATCTGCAACTGTAACATTAAGTAGAGATGGAATAGGCAATTTGCTTGATAATTTCAAAACATATATCCCAAGGAGTCTTAGTGAACAACTATATACCCTTAAGATACAAAACAAGCAAAAAGATGAGAATGTTGCATTATTTGTTCTATGTCCCCAGCAGGTAGAAACATGCCTTAAGAGAATGTCCCCTTGATAGATATAACTTTGTGCCATATGTGTTGAAAATCATAATATGAATGAATGCCCTTCGATACTTGGTCAATACTCAATCATATGCACAACCACAGAACAATTGGACTATACCCATGCCATGGCAACCTTGGCCCCTACAATCTCAAAATCCATCTTGGGCACAAGGCTGGAGAAATCCTTATGGCAAACATCCTCAATACAAACAACCTTATCCTTCTTTTCCACCTCAATATTATCCTCCTCAACCAACCCAACCTCCTCAATTTCAAAATCCAAATCAACATATTTCATTACCATTTCCTCAAAAACTCAATCAACTACCTACTCAACTACTTCTGAATCCAAACAATAAGAATCAGCAAGCTATTTATAATATTGAAGGACAAAATTTTCAAGCTTGTAGGATTACCCCATTAGGTATAAATGGTGTTCAGATTAGATCTGGCAGTGTTTTACAAAATAAGTCACCAACAATAATCATCCAAAAATCTAAAGAGGATGAAGTTCATGAAAAAGATGCAAATCTTAATCAAGAAAATATTCCTCTAAAGGCAGATGTTCTTGTACAATCAAAGGATGAGAAAATAAAGCAAGCTCCTACAATTCCTCTAGTAGAACAACCTTCTATTTATTTGCAGGATCCACCTATTCCTCAAAGGCTCAAAATTGATAAAGGAGTAGAAAGACAAATTATTTTACAATACTATGATATGCTAGATTAACTTAAGAATATTTGCATTAAAATTCCTTTACTCCATGCTATAAAGGAAATACAAGTATTTGCAAAAAGTATTAAGGAGCTATCCATTAGAAAACCATGAAGAAAAAGAAAATATGTTAAAAAAATCCAATTGGTAGGAAAATTTGTTGATATCATGATAGAGAAACCTATTGTTAAAAAATATCTAGATCTTGGTAGTCCTATTATGAAAATTCATATCAATTGTGTTGAAATTCCAAACACTTTAATTAATCTAGGAGCAACCATTAATATCATGAATAAACAAACAATGGAGCAACTCAAGCTCCCTAATCTTCAATATACTCCTACATTATTACAATTAGTAGATATATCTATTATCAAACCAGATGGAGTATTAGAGGATGTGTTTGTTCCTATAGATTCTTGGGAATATCATGTAGATTTCATGATTCTAACTCCCAAGAATAATTTAGGAGGACATCCATTGATCCTTCGTAGACCTTAGCTAGCTATAGCTGACGCATTCATAAGTTGTAGAACTGGTGATATGTACATCTCTGATTCCACTAAGAATTTTACATTGTATCCTCGTGCAAAAACAATAACTGAAGTAGGAAGTGAAATTTGGAGAAATGATGATAATGAAGACTTTGATGATATGCAACCAGTTTATACTCTTTCATAATTAGATGAAGAAGATCAATTGATAAATTTAATGAATAATAATGATTCTTCTTCAGAGTGTGAGAAAGATCAAAGTTTTCAAGAACAATGCAATATTGAATACCTATCATCTCACCAAATGGATTTACATTCTATGGAAAATTTTGGCAATTCTCCAGTAGAATTTTTTCGAGATAAACAATTAAATGTTAATAATAATTTGGAAGAATTTCAAAAGAGGAAATTGATACAAATGCTACAAAAACACTCTTTTTCTTATGCATGGGAGTACACTGATATGAAAGGGATTTATCCTAAAACTTGTATGCATCATATTTATATTCAGGAAAATGCCAAACCAGTTAGACAACCTCAGAGAAGGATGAATCCTAATCTGAGAGAATTTGTTAAGGAGGAATTAAAAAAGTTACTTAATGTGAATTTCATCTATCCAATATTAGATAGTCAATGGGTGTCACATTTAGTGATTGCTCCTAAAAAAAATGGAAAATGGAGAGTGTGAATTGACTATAGGGAATTAAACAAAGCTACTTTGAAAGATCATTTTCCATTGGCTTTTATAGATCAAGTACTAGATACCTTGGCAGGAAAGAAGTATTTTTCATTTTTATATGGTTTTAGTGGATATAACCAAATCCAACTAGCACCAGAAGATCAAGATAAAACTACTTTTACATGTCCATGGGGAACATATGCCTATAGAGTTCTTCCCTTTGGATTATGTAATGATCCTACCACATTTCAGAGAATTGTTTTAGGTATCTTTTATGATTTGATTCATGATTGTGTGGAAGTATACATGGATGATTTCACTCTATATGGTGATACTTTTGAGGGAGCTATTGAAAATTTGGAAAAAAATCTTATTAGATGTAAAGAGGCAAAACTTTCATTAAACCATGAGAAATGTTTTATGATGTTCAATGAAGATATTGTTTTAGGCCACCCTATTTCAAGTGATGGAATTAAAGTGGATACATGTAAGGTAGAAATAATTTCTAAAATTTCAATTCATGTTTGTCAAAGAGATGTTAGAAGTTTTCTTGGATTTACTGGGTATTATAGAAGATTCATAGAAAATTTCATAAAACTAGCCTCTCCACTTTTCAAACTCCTTACAAAATATTGTGAATTTGTTTGGAATTTTGGGTGTCAAAAAACATGTGCGACATTGAAACAAAATATTATTGAAGCACTAATTTTAGGGGGACCTAATTGGGCTCTTCATGTCCACATTTCTACTGATGCTTCAAATGCAACTCTAGGAGATGTGTTGGGACAAAAAGATTTAACTCATTATACTATCTATTATACAAGCAAACATTTGACTCCAACAGAGTTAAATTACACGGTAACAAAAAAGGAGATTTTAGTTGTTGTGCATGCCATTAACAAGTTTCGTCATTATATCAATGGTTATGAAAATTTCAGTCATACAGATCATTATGCCTTTAGATATCTAATGAACAAACATATTACTAATGGTATGATTACAAGATGGTTGTTATTGTTATAAGAATTTAACATTAATATTATTTTTGAATTAAGGCTTCTGTGATCCGTAATAATTGTACCAACATCTTTCGGCAAAAATCACATAAGAAAAATTCTCATCGACACGTATGAACTAGCCAGTGTGGTTCATCTTCAGGACAAGATGAACCACACTGGCTGGTTCGATCTGATACATATATGTTAGCTATTTCTTTTGTTGATTTAATGGAAGTCTTCCTCTGGGGAGCAATCTTTCAACACCTATAACAGTTTACGGTGTCCTTTAAAACCCGTCGGAACTAGCCATTCCAAACGAAAGTAGATCTAATCTGGGTCTGCGATCGGGTTGGTTCCCTTTGTTGGCATAGAAAAAATTCACTGCATTAACAAATTGGTGCTAGAAGGAGGGCCTAAACTGTCGTCCATAGCTTTTCATGATTTCATCTATAAATGTCGCACATGGATTCGAAAAGATTAATGTATGGATCATAAAGGTTGAAAAGTTCATTCCACCCATTTGGAAGAGCCTCATTTCGAAGAAGCAGAGATACCTCTAAGTCCTGTGTTTGGGCCACCCAAAGAAGAGAGATTGTAGGAGTATCCTGTCACTCAGGAACAACCAGTCAGAGCACTTACTCGGGCTTACGCTCGTTCCCTCTCTCATCTCCCCATCTTTCACTCTTTACCTCTGACAACTAAAAGAAAGCCAAGGGTCTTTCCCATAAGTGAAGAGACATTTGCAACCCCTTCACTTGAAGATATTGTACTAGAGTCTTTGCAAAGTATCGACACTCCTTGGGAGGAAATTCCTGAGGATCCCCCCTCTAAAGGTAATCCTTGGTCTGATTTGGAAAATCCTAACAAAGAATGCCTCAAAGAAACCTTCAACCAGAAACTTCCTATCCATAATATGGCTAACATTCCCCCTCCAGGTGGGAATTCGCCTCCACCGCCCCCTCCGGGTGGGAATCCGCCTCTACTACCTCCTCCAGGTGGGAATCAACCCCCACCTCCTCCAGGAGCACTCCCTCCCTGGCTTTCATAGGATGCCATAGTGGTACTTGGGCAATAGCATGCCTTACCCAAGAATGCAGAAAGAGTATTGCCTAAATTTGACCCTAAGCGGGGAGACAATGTTGATAACCATATTCACTCTTTCTTCCCAGTTGTGTGCATGTTGGGGATAGCCGATGAAGATGTAGTATGTTGCTTATTCCCTTTTACTCTGATTGGTGCAGCCTCCACATGGTACTTTAGCTTGAGAATAGGATTGATCACCTCATGGGGTGCCTTTCAACAGGCCTTCTCAGACAAGTTTAGCGATGATAAGATGCCTGCGGCCTTAGTTTTAGGACTATCCCGTTTAAAAATGGAAGCCAAAGAAAAGGTCAAGGATTTTAACATCTAGTTCAACACTTGTTTCAACAGAATCCCGGCTAACGCTAGATCTATTGATGAGGTGCTCATGGAATTCTACATAACTTCTCTCCATGTCCCTACTGCGATGTGGGTCAAGAGGAGTAATGCACAAACCCTACAAGGTGCTATTGATGAAGCAGTAAAGGTTGAGAATGAAATGATCAGTCTCACAGTATGTCATCATACAACTGAAGAAAAGAAAGCCTCTCAATCATCCAAGAAGAATGATGGGAGTGATAACAAAGTGGCCGAGATCAAAGAAAAGGATACCACAAATGTGGAAGGTTTGCATCGGATCATTAAGAAATTGACGAACACAGTCATCGACATGAAAAGGAATTCTGGAGAGAATACAAATGGGAATGGAGGAGATTATAACAACAGAAAATCCTTCAAACCTTTCTATCGTAAGAAGATAGAAGGTGATCATGGCCAACTTGCACTGCCTGCTTCACCCAATGAAGGGATTTTAATTATGAAAAAGTCGGCTCTTATCAGATCGCTCCTTACCAAAGAAGAACTTATAGTGGAGCTAGATCCAGAACAAGAAAATGAGGAAGAATACCAAGTAGAAGAGCCCTTGGACGAGGAGTCTCAAATCAATGTATTGTGGGGTTTCTATACAAATGAGAACGATGACGACGAAGGAGATAGTACGACAAAAATCCACACTAATGAAATCCACACACGAAGTAAAGGGCCACTTGCGGGCGTGATGAAGCCTGTAGAGCAGACAAAGAAAGATGTTTGCCCTTTGAAGGAATCCACTCCTAAAGTTCCTGTTGAGAAGGGTAGACCTAGTGGTGATTCCTAGAGAACTCCAGTTGTGAACTATCCACAGAAAGATAATACATCTCCAAATGCAACGAAGGCGACTCAAAATGGAAAAATCCCACCTAAGAATGGAAAAGCAGGTATGTTTACTCTGCCCTACCCTGTTTATAACATTGATTACAACATTGTGGATGATTTTAAGAAATATGGAGCTAATATCACATACTTCAATTTGTTAAAGTTAACGTAGCAAAGGGATCTGCTTTTGAAAGCTATGAATGAACGGAATTGCAAATCTCCCACCAATCCGAGTGGCCAAATCAAGAAGTCGACATCCAGACCTATTAGTACTCCCAGTACAACCCAAATGCCATCGGCCATGGAAGCCACTCTATCAAAAATGAATCAAACCCCCAAGATGTCAGTGCAACCATGATAGGAAGGAAATCAAAATCCATGACTCCACCTTTCCTTATCACATTTGAAATCTTCAACATGAACGTATACAATTGCTTGGTAGATTCTGGTGCCTTGTCCACTATTATGCCTTATGCTATTGCTAAAAGAGTCCATGCAATACCCGAGAGAATTGGAACTCGAATTATGCAATTCGACAGAATGAATGTAAAAGTAATTGGAGAATTGAAAGATGTGTTGATTCGGATGGTTGCTAAACCACAATACACACAAGTCATTGACATAGTCGTAGTCGACATACCCGAGGCATATGGAATGCTGCTTAGTAGGGACTAGTTAGCAAAACTGAATGGATATTTCTCAACTGATTAGTCCCATCTCTTGTTGCCTCAGAAGGGAAAAGGTGATATGCTGAGAGTTGATTGAGAAAGATACATGAAGTATGTAGTGACATAACTAAACGACCCCAATTAACCTATAATGTTTACCAACTCTATCCTTGGGAATTACAGTTTCGATGTTTGTGCCACAGAAACGTGTTTTGGAGAATTCCATGCAGAGACAATTGAATAAACTGCAATAAACACACAGTTGGAAGCTCTGCCCCTTAGTCCAACTAATGAGCCACCCTGTAATATAGTAGATGATAGAACTAATTTCGTAGGAAGCAGGCCATTTGATGTAACATTAGATTCTATATTTTGGACACTCTAATTTGATGGCTCTAACTGCCTTGAAGGTGCAGGAGCTGGGAGCATTCTCATTGACCTGTAAGGGAACCAACATATGATGCCCAACCGGTTGGAGTTCGCGTGCACCAACAACACGACAAAATATGAAGGCTTGCTACAGGGCCTGAAAAAAGTCATTGATATGAAGGTAAAAAATCTTAAAGTTTTTGGTGACTCACAGATAATTGTGGACCAGGTAAGGAAAAGGATACATTGCAATTCGCCACACCTGGTAAGATACCAACATGAGGTATGGAGCTTAATTGATAGTTTTAATTCTTTCAATATCACAACATACCTCTAGGGAAAAACTGAGATGCCGATTTGATGACTGGTATGGCTACGAAACTTTTGTCTGATCTTAGATTAAATAAGAATAAATATTATGTTGAATTGATTTTCAGACCATCCGTGCCTCATAACATCTCGAATTGGCAAGTGTTCGAAGGTGATGAGCAAATCCTTGAGTTCCTGCATTGCAAAAAAACATTCAAAAATGCATCCATTGATGAAAAAGAGCATGACAAACTTATGAACGAGAGTAAGATGAGGAAAATGATCAGCCCAATATAATCCCCAAGTCAATTGCCAAGATGGAGCACTTTTATGACTTACATGATAAATTTAAGAAGCCTGACTAACTACAAAACGCATAGCTCATCCATACATGATAAATTTAAGAAGCCGACTAACTGCAAAACGCATAGCTCATCCATGAAGTATGAGTCAGTCAACCTTGGAATCGAAGAAGACCTAAAAAATGTTAATTTGGGATTGGGATGCTCTCCACAAGAAAAGGCTACATTTTTTAAGCTGTTTAAAGAGTACAAGGACGTCTTTGCATGGACATATGGCGGCTTAAAAATCTTCTATACCAGCATTATGCAACATGTAATTCCTTTGGAAAAGGATGTCAAGCCCTACCAACAAAAGCTTCACAAGATGCATCCAAGCCTGGAACCGTTGGTGAAGAAAGAATTACAAAAAATCCTGGACGCCAAAATCATTTTTCCTGTCAGGCACACCCGCTGGGTAGCCAATCTCGTTCCAGTAAGAATGAAAGATGAAGACATCAGGTTATGTATCGATTTTAGAAACCTAAACAAAGTATCGTAGAAAGATAACTATCCTGTGCCTTCTATCAAACACATTCTTCAATGCGTTTCTGGGTCTGAAATGTTGTCCCTATTGGATGGGTTTTCGGGATATAATCAAGTGTTGGTGGTGAATGGAGATCAGCTTAAGACAACCTTCAACACTAAATGGGGCACTTACGCATATCGCAAAATGTCGTTTGGACTTATTAATGTGGGTGCCACATTTCGGAGAGCTATGGAAATAGCTTTCTGAGGATTGATTAACAGATCAGTAGTAGTTTACATGGATGACATTATTGTGTATTCATATCACAAAAGGGATAATATTTATCACCTGAAATAGATTTTCAAAAGATGTCGAAGGTACGAAATATCATTGAATCCCAAGAAGAGCATTTTCGCAGTTACAGAAGGGAAACTACTCGGTCATATCCTCTCTAACGAAGGGGTTATTATTGATCCTGAAAGAATAGAGACCATCATGAGAATACAACCCCCTGCAAGTAAAAGGGCAATGCAATCTTTTTTCGGGAAAATTAATTTCGTTAGGAAATTTGTTTCAAGTTTCGCAGAAATAGTGCATCCCATTCAGCCAATGATGAAGAAAGACACAGTGTATAGGTGGAGCGATGAAGCTAAGAGATCATTTCAGTGAATTAAGGAGGCCATCGCAGAAGCTTCTGCGTTGGTTAGCCCCAATTTTGACAAGGAATTCCTCATGTACACTTTCGCTTCAAACGTTTCATATGCCACAATCCTCACCCAAAAAAATGACAACGTTGATGAAATCCTTATTTATTATATGAGCTCTAATATTTAGGGAGTATAATTGAACTATCCAGACGTGAAGAAACAACATTTAGCAATTTTTAAAGCCGTGAAACATTTCTGCCCTTATTTATTAAAGGCAATGACTAAAGTAATCGTCCCCCACCCTGCTGTAAGATCCCTCTTTGTGCAGAGGGAGATGGGGGAACGGAGAGGGAATTGGAAAACCGCTCTTCAAGAATACGAACTTGAGATTAAGCCAACAAATACAGTTTGAGGGCAGGGATTGTGTAAGCTCATGGCAGAAGCCTTGGCGGATAAAGAAGGGGCGTCGGAAGAACCAGAAGCGCAAAGCACACGGGACGCACAAGTAGAATTTAGGGAGGAGCCCGATGGACTAACAAAATGTTAATGTGTGAGCACGAAAAGTTGGAAGTCCCTTTGGTCCTTGAGTCGTGGTACTACAACATACACTTTTATCTAACACGGGGATCATGTCCTGAGCACATGGATGCACCACGAAGCAAAGTGCTCAGATTAAAATATAATCATTATCACTTGGCCAACGACATATTATACAGAAAAAATTATGATGGATTTTGGCTAAGGTGTTTGGAAAAGGATGACGCTAATCATGTTTTGAAAGAAATATGTGACGACCCAACAGGTGGTCACTATGGTGGAGAGACCACTGCTCACAAAATATTAAGAGCTGGGTATTATTTACCCATAGTGTTCAAAGACTCGCATGCCTACGCTCGGAAATGCAGGGTGTGTCAAATTGTCGCAGGGCAAGAAAGAAAGCCAGACATTGCCCTCAGGCCCCTTATGATCTATCGCCCATTCTAGCAATGAGGCCTAGATGTCATAGGTGAGATCACTCCGAACTCTTCATAGCAGCATAAGTATATAATCACGGCAACCGACTACTTCACCAGATGGACCAAAGCCATCTCGCTTCGGAAGGTTAACGAAGACGAGGTAATATCTTTTATTGAGAAATTTATTATCAACAGGTTTGGCATCCCTGGCGCTCTCATATTTGATAATGCTTCTTACTTTTCATCACTAAAATTGACTGGATTTGCTATCGATAAATCAATTCCCATAAGGTATGCATCAAACTATTACCCCTAGGGAAATGGAGTTGTAGAGTCCTCAAATAAAACCTTCATCCGCATAATCTGTAAATCTATCGCCGACAACCAGAGGAATTGGCACAACACCCTAACAAACGCCCTTTGGGCTGATAGGGTCACCCCAAAAGTAGCATTAGGAAACTCCCCATACTTCCTCGTCTATGGACAAGAGGCCATCTTGCCTCCCAAAATTACCCTTCCCTCGTTACAGCTCTCCCAAGCCTCGAGAGGGACCCCATCAGCCTTACTTCAAAAAAGGATCAACCAATTGGTAAGGTTGGAGGAATTGAGAGATAATTC
This sequence comes from Pinus taeda, assembly GCA_000404065.3. Taxonomy (NCBI): domain Eukaryota; kingdom Viridiplantae; phylum Streptophyta; class Pinopsida; order Pinales; family Pinaceae; genus Pinus; species Pinus taeda. The sequence continues at coordinate 37,106 of APFE031254926.1, read as the reverse complement.
CAGAAACAAGTTCAGGAGTCACCAAATGATTGTGAAGAGATGGTTTCATCACCATCTGGTAGGACATAAAGATTACCAAGTCGAGAGCTTGTCCTGAAATGGGACAAGTTGAGTGAGCCAAAAGGTAAGCACATGAAATTCCAGCACTTATGGCTGGGCCCATTCCAAGTTGAGGAAAACATTGTTCAGGGAACCCACAAATTGAAAACTTTACAGGGAGAAATCGAAAAACTCCTTGTTAATGTCCAACATCTTAAGAGGTACTTCCAGTAGCCACCACATGGTGGTTACCTCCTTAGTAGGTTAGGATTCATTTTATTTTTTGTTGTTAGCTTAGTTATATTTTCATCCTGTCTGTACTTGTTTTACACAAAGTTTATCTTCCTGCTATTTTGAATTTCAGTCCTTTTCAGTCAATTGATTTTGGTCTTTCAAGTCTCGTTTTCACCTTATATAACCCTCTTCTTATTTCCCTCATTCACTACCTCCAGATTTTTGCTTCTCTCATTAACCTTCTGATGAGTCTACAGATCCTAAATTCATTATTACCTTGCAAATCAAGCGAGCCTTCGATGAGCCTATGAGAACTTGCAAAATCAACGGTGAAATTCGAGTCAAAGCCACTCATTGGCACATGTTGGGAACTTGGAAGGCTCTGTTGATAACCTGGATACTTGAAGCATGTAGGGACATCTTTATAAAACAAAAAATGTGTAACTACGGATTGGATTGGCATGGGGAAACGTTGCATTTTCAAAATCCCACCTAGACCTAGCCTATACTAGCCTATGAGGTTTGTAGTTATTCTCCATTGGTTCTACCCACCACATTAAAATTTCCAATATCTATCATCTACAAGCCAACCTCCTTTCATGGGCTAAGCTCACTGTCATTTATCCTGTGGCAAATCCAATTGTGCTCTAGGCCTTGTGCCTGAAACTGGAAGGACTTATTTAAAAGAAAATGAAATGTCGAGTCCTTTTGCCAATCTAGTAGGACAGGTTGTTTGGTAAGCCGATTGGAATAGGGACTGTTGCTGGGCTCAAAGTACCGGTTGACACAGCAAGCCCAACCTTACTTAAGCGGTTTAAAAATATGGCATGATCCATCACTGTGCCCCATTCGATCATACGAAAGTATAGCACTAAAATTTCTTACATAAAGTGCAGACAAGCATATCTACATATATTTATCAAGCTTGATGCGTGACAAAGAGCTGAGGTACACACCTAGGTACACACCTAAATAGGTATTGACAAACCAGTGATGGCCCCGAAAGGATTTTGAAAGTAGAAAACAGGTAAAGGAGGGTCAATAAATCCCATAATACGACCATTGGAGAATGCCCGTCAAAACCCTATCTGTAACTAGAAGCTATTTGTCTTTATCCCACCCAAAGCAATTAATGCTAAAGTGGAACCCATGCTTGTCCATCTATACAATTTACATTTCAAGTTTATCTTAACACGCTGATGTTCTATGGATCAAAGTTTATTTGGTAACAGAGATAACTGGTTCACCCAACGGTTCGCCATTTGTTGTGGCCACAACCATGACCCTATTAAAACCTGCTCTGGTGAAAAATTTGAATGGGTCCCCTAAAAGTTTGATCTTTCATTTCTTCGAATGATAACTCTCGAATGATCTGTTTTTATCCAAGGGATTTTAACTCTCTGCTGAGTCAAATCTTCAACTCTTAATGGTTAAGACCCCCCCTGAATAAATGTTTGTGGCATGATTCATTTATAACCCAATCTAGCCCTTCATTCATATCTTTCATCGGGACTTTTTCAATCCTCATAAACCTTCATGATGCTTTATGCCCACACATATAAACAACCCCCACTCTTTACTATGATCATATGTGGACTCAACCCACAAAACCTTCTATCGCGCCTTTATTTCTATTATACCACTTTTGTAATAGAAATACTTTGCAAGCATATTTAACTTCCTTTTTCGCACTTTTTTGGTCTTTATACATTTCTCAATGCCTGCCTTTATTGCTATCGCAATCTCTCAATTTTTGCGGTTACACTACGCCTTCCTTGCATCTGATAAGCGAGGACCTTCCGGACTTCAAATACAATTAACCACATTCGTATCTTTTCGGGTTCATCGTTACATCGCTTATCACAATCACTTGTCCGCTCCCCCATCACAAATTGCAATCAGCGGAATTCAAAGCTTATACATAAGGCGCAATGCGATACATGGACCCGACAGAACTATTAAGCATAACACATATGATTTCGGGTCCGCTCCCCAATCGCAAATCACAATCGGCGAAACCTAATGTTATACATAAAGTGTGAGGTGATATGGCAGACCCGTCAGGATTATTAAACGCAACACATATATTTTCAGGTCCGGCCAATTGCAAATCGCAATCGATTGGACCAAGGGTGATGTTGCATGTGACTGCCCGCTGCGATGTGTGATTGTGACTTGATCACATCGCAACCTTGGTTGAACCAGGGGCTGATTCTTTCACACTTGTTCCTTTTGATTTTATAAAAGTTTTATTGAGGGAAAAAAATTGTGTTTTTAGACATTTCTACCATATTTTGAAACCTCAGAGGAGAGCAGTTACTAGCCTTCAGCTCAACAAAACTATCCCAAGGTTGGGAGAACCAGTTACACAATGCCCAAAAACCATACATAGAGAACTGAATATATCGATAAACCAGAAAAAGGACATGTGGTAGCCCTTAGCAAAGCTGACGATACTAACCAAAGACAGAGAAGCAATCAACATTTGCTGAACCATAGACCCATAGCAAAAAGACACTACCAGAACCATAGAAACAAAACGAAGTGACTTGGTGAGCCAAAATAAAATGTTGGGGGAGCCTGCAGGGTCCAGGAGGCATCAAACGACTGTGTCCTGGTTCGGACATTCCTCCACAATCGGGCATGCATTGCTAACCCATAACTCACCCGCCTTTGCCTCGTCTTCCATACCACTGCCACTTGGATGAACCGACGAATAACAATTGCCACAAGAACTATCAACAAGGTCAACCGAGCTAGAGGCGCCATGGTAGTTGCCATCTGGTGGCTGGGTTTCATCAGGAGCAATCCCCTCGACATGCACATCACCACGATTGATCACATTGCATTCGTCTTCCATTTGCTACTCTCTACCGAGGCCGCCCTGAGAATGCTCCGCCGAGGTGTGGACTGAAAAGTTAGGCGGAGCCTCTTCCTCCACAAAGATGATGGTAATGCTAGCTGAGATAATAGGCTTGTTGAGGCTGCTTTGAAACTTGAAATGGGTGGTCTAGAAGGTATTATGCGAGAAAGGCTTGCAGACAGAATTGGGTTGAGGTAGAATTGCTCGAGATGATGGAGGGGATGCAGGAGCCAGAGGGATATCAGTCGGAGGAGCAGGCTGAGAACGCCCACGACCACCGCAACTACCACCATAACGAATTTGTATGCGGCGGCGTACCATGGTCAGGCTGCGAAGGGAGAACGAAATAGAGCAGGTAACGGAGGAATAGATACAAGACGACTTGAAGGGAAACCACCCAGAATTCAGATAGTAGAGCTGGGCCTTTGAAAGGGGAAGCTTAACTTCAACGGCAAATGCCCCCCCAAACCAAACACTAATGGTTGCAATCATTCTACTGCATAAATTCTTAGTCTGACACAGGCAATAGCAGGAGGGAAAGGAGAAGATAATGGATGGGAGAGCCGATAACACCATGAATAAACCTTAGGAGAATTGTCTCGACCAAAGTGAACAATTAATTCGAAATGCAGACTGATCAGTTGATGCCTTGTGTGAGCTTGCATTAACCATGAATGAGCGTGGAGGAATGTGCAAACCTACCTCTTGCAGGTCCGAACGCCGGCGCTGATGAACCTCTCCATTAATGATCCATTAATTCACTTGCATCCAGGTGCGCTTCGTCAACCTGTTGCATTTCATTCTTCACAATATTGTGGTAATCCATTAATTGGAAGGCAGAGGCTAGGCTAGAAAATGATCCTATATGAAGGTCCAACCCACATTCCACTCCAAGATTAGCTAAAAAGTCTGCCACTTTCTTTCCTTCTTGGCCGGTATGCTTGATAGTGATAGCCCTGTGTTGGGAGAGCCAGACATTAGTGAGCTCAAGCCTCTTCGCCATTCTCCAACTATTGCTTACCTTGCTCGAGGGAGTGCCTTGCATGATTTTGGAGACCATATTTATGATGATCTAAGAATCACCTTCTATGATAAGCGGAAAGAATCCCTTGTTTTGAGTTAGGATAAGACCTTGCCACAAACCTTCCAATTCCATCGAGTTATTGGTATCCCATCCCTTTGAACCGAAAAAGGTTAGAAGAGGAGCCCCCTTGTAGTCTCTGAAAATCCCTCCAAAGCCCGAATTTCCTGGATTACCTTTTGAGGCTCCATCGAAGTTTAACTGGAACATATGATTGGGAGGAGGAAGCCATTTCATAGGCGAACGACCCAACGAAGGTGTTGTTCCTTTGGAATTATGCTCTTGATTCAATTGAAGATTCCAATTTGCCCAGATGGATTGTTCTTGCGGCAAAGAAGGAAGATCTTCCTGATACCAAGTATGGAGCGATAAGGATTCTTTGATATTTTGGTATATGATGATCCAGAGATTCTCCATAGGCATAGAGTGATCCTTGAATATCCTGCGATTCCTCTCCTTCCAAATGTTCCACATGAGGAATCCTGGAATAAGTTTCCATAAGAAATTTAAAATTTTGCATTGATATGGTGTCTGTTCCCAATTGTGAACTGTGGCTATGATATCTCCATGAACTATGCCCTCCTTGTGACATTGAAAGCTGACTTTTTCCCAAAGCTTGCGCGCAATATGACAAGAATGCATAAGATGCTTTATGGATTCCTCTTCTTGTCTGCAGTTGGGGCATATGGAGGGCCCATGATAATTCCTTTTTCTAAGACTATCCCATGTGAGAATATTGTTTTGACACAAGAGCCAGAGAAAGGTAAAGACTTTCAGCCAGTTGGAATGGTCCCATACTTTGCTCCATAGAAGATCTTTGACCACATGTTGCTTAATGATGATATTGTAAGCTTCCCTTGTGGTAAAGGTGCCTTTTTCTTCATATCCCCATATAAGGATATCCCCTTCCTCCGAAAGTTGTATTTTCCTTTTCATTAATTCTGTTTTGAGAGTTTGTTGAGCTTGTTATGTTCCATGTCTTAATATTTGATCCGCTTTAATACATTGCCTATAATCCTGTGTAGAAGAGTGAGTCCAAAAATTTCTGACCTTGTCATACTTTTGCAAATCCTACTCTGGAAGTTACAGATGAGAAAGAAGGTCCTTTAGCTTGGGCAACCGCTGCCAAGAATCCTCCCAGAATCTTACCGTGTTGTCGTCCTTAACTTCCCAAAAACTATGCTGCTGAATTAGATTTCTACGTTTCTTAGCCGAATTCCAGAATAGGGAGCGCATGCTGACTTCTAACATTCGTATTCGTTCTTCTATTGGGCAATTTCTTGCATATTTTGTGGTCCATAAAGTAGCCCAGGGTGTGAATGGCGTAGTAAGCCATTTCCACCATATTCTAACCCCTATGACCTCGTTGTTGTAAGACGGATCCCTCAAACTAGTGCCATCGGTGCACTTCGGAAGGCAAACTTTATCCCATTTGACAAGAGCCCATTTGCGAGTTTGTCCTGAGCTTCCCCATAAGAAGGATCGTTGGAGATGCTTGATTTCTTTGAGAACCCATTTGGGAGCAGCAAGGATAGAGACGAGGTAGAGCGGCATGGAGTGAAGAAAGACTTTTATGAGGACTAACCTACTCGCCAAGTTGAGAGCCCTGTGAGTCCAGAGGGAGAGGCGAGCCTCTAGTTTTTCTAAGAGGATTTTCCAAGAAGAGTGCTTTAGGGCCAAGGCTGTCAAAGGCGCTCCTAAATATTTGGATGGGAGAGTTGTAATGGAAAATCCAAGAATGCGGGCTATAACTGCTTGGGTATTAATAGGAGTGTTGAAAAAGAAGATTTGAGACTTGGCTTTATTGATATTGGCACCTGAGGCATCCGAGAAATCCATCAGTAATGATTTGAGTTGACGAGCTTCCTGGACAGAAGGATGACCAAAAAGCATATTGCCATCAACAAATTGCTGGTGAGAAAAGGTGGAGGTGTTATGAAAAGACAGACCTTTAAGGAGCTGAGATTGTTGGGCTTTTGTAATGCTGCGACCCAATCCTTCTGCCATGATAACGAAAAGGAAGGGAGAAAGGGGATCTCCCTGCCTAATTCCCCGAGAGGGGTGAAAGGTGGATGAGGGGATACCATTGATTAGCATAGAAAAGAAGGAAGAAGATAAAATATCTATCATATTTTCATATGCATAGCTGATGTTTATTATTTCTGTAGGCAAGGACCAAGAGAATGCAAGCGAAGTCGAAGAGCGGATGCGTAAGCATCAAGAATGGCTCCGGGTAAAATATGCATAAGCGGATCCGAAGAATATATATGTGCAGGTGTACTGTATTTAAGATCTGGCGTTAGGCGTTCACAGTTGGGTTTCCATGTGTTACTTGTGTATTCCGAAAATGATGTTGTCCCAAGTTTCATCATGAGGAGATGACACGTAGCCATTCTCCTTTCCATCGGCATCCATTCATTCCCCCCAGGAAATAGAACGCTCCAGAAAATGTGACTACAACGTGTCAGCGGTTTCACTGGCTTTTCTACATTTGTATATTTTGATTTGTATATTGAAAAGGGGAGGAAGGTGGAAAGTCGGGGGGGAAGACGGAGGGTCAACCTTTTTCTGCATAAATATTACCTCCAAAGATGGGAGAAGGACCTTTTTTTTTTTGGAGGAAGGGGGCATAATAGCTTTTGGATTTATTGTGCTAATAAACAAGATTGTTTGGGTCAAGAAGGAGCCTTTTTCTGATTTATCTTCTTTTTCTTTCATGTGTTTAGAATCAGGATGTTGTTGCTGGCATAAATATAAATATGTTTTATTTTTGTGTATATTGATAATAGATAGTTCGTGACTAGTCTTGGTTATTCAAATATAATTTATTACCATGGTTAATTCATGAGCAGTTGCTCATTCGAAACCTTGTTAAATATCAGTTGCAAGTTTTATTTGTATGGAAAGGAATGTGTATTCCTGTATGAGTAATTAGATTGCAATTAAGATTTAATACAACCTTGTTCATCTGTGAACCAGTAATTGTTTCATTTGGACTTGGAATCTATATATGATGTTTAATCTCTTTGTGTTATGCTCCTAAAAGATAGTTTAGAATGGTTAGGACTAGCATAAGTAGTTAGAATCAGTATAAATAGGATCTGATACATATAGGTTAGCTGTTTCTTTTGTTGATTTAATGGAAGTCTTCCTCCGAGGAGCAATATTTCAACACCTATAATAGTTTACGGGGTCCTTTAAAACCCGTTTGAACTAGCCATTCCGAACAAAAGCATATCTAATTGGGGCCTGTGATCGGGTTGGTTCCCTTTGTTGGCAAATCAAAAATTCGTTGCGTTAATAGGTGACTAGGCTCTTCTTTTTTATTCCAAGTTCAAGGATTTTCAAGGGAAATTTAAAAATCATTGGCTTGGTCCTTATGAGGTTGATATTATTTTTTTATATAATGGAGCAATCAAAATCAAAACTATTGATGATGAACAAGTTACTTCCCTTGTTAATGGTCATATATTAAGGTTGTATCATAAACCACTGACAAAGGAATAGATTGTCAAATATCTGCAAGAGAATTCTGAATTCAGTTGGCCAAGAAAGGAGATTCTTCTCCTCATTCTCCAACTTCATTGTAATTTTCCCAAAAAATTAAAAGAAAAATAATAAAAGTATAAACATGAAAACCAACTATAATTGCATGTTTACAATAAAATCTTAAGTAAAAACCACGATTTCTTTGCAATTTAGATTTTCATACTTCCCTTTTCTTATCTCTATTTCTTTCTACCCTTCTTTTTCTAATAAATTTCAGGTGGCAAGCAATACTTCTGAGGACTAGTTTTTTTCACTGACCACCAAAAGCAACAACAACAATAAAGAGTCTTCTCTTGATCAAAAAAGAAAAATTCAAGAAATGGTAAACAACAACAAAATTTATGTCATTTTGTAGCCGATATTCAATTCTATAGCCAAGTCTGAACTCTACATCAACATTAGAAGATCCATAACAAAATAATATCAAGGGAATTCACAAAAGTAAAGGTATGTAGAATGTTGAAATTATTTTTATAGAAGATCTTAGGTTTTAATTCATGGATGATTTTATCAAAATAAAGTTTGAATAATTAAAGTCCTTAAAAAATACACTGAAAATCATAATCGTTATATCCCATTCTCTCATCATTACTCAGTCGGTCATATCAGTCCGATTGAGATCAAATATATTCCACTGACCCTGCTAAATCATATCTGGGAATTGTGGGAAGGTACAGTCTGATCATAACACAAATTCTTCCATCAAGCGCCTTGTTTTGTTATCATTTAACTCCACTTCATATTCATTCTATTCCATTCTGAAACCCCTATCATTCACACTTCGCTCATCCCATTTCTCATTCTTCCATCATCCATGTCGAAAGGAAATAGTGAAGGACTAAAACTTCTTCTCACAAGGGAATTATTTTCTACTTTGAACCAAACAGAATTAAGTTTCTTCAAGCATACCCAAGGGTTAGAGACAATTACAACAAGTAGGGTGGCTTCAGTTCTTTTTGAAATTCGACGAGCATGAGATAGAGGTTACCAAAGATTTTGCTCGATATTTTGAAGGGGTTGAGGCAGAAATTGGAGAAATCAAGCTTATCTTAACAAAGTCTATCATGGTAGAAGCTACAAGACTGCCCATAAATGGGGAGAGTTGGTTCAAGAATACAAAAATCAAAGAGAATGGTTGTGTACATTTCCTTGGAGAACCAAGTATGGATATATCCATCTTTAAAAAGGGAATTCCAATCACTACATTAAAAGGGAAATGGAGAAATATATTGTTGATTATTCAAAAAAATTTAACTTATGAAGGTAGATTTGGAAATATGTTTTTATACCATGCTTGACTCGTAATGCATTTTATTTGCCTTAATTTTTCTCCAAAGTCTTAGAAAAATGACATCTAGTATACAGAGAGAGTTTAGGTCCATTGATAATTCCCTCTACCATCACGGACTCATCAAAATCCTTATAAAGGCACATTTGGAAGCTAAGGTAAACAATTGGCAAGATTCCTCATTAGAAATCATTTTGTAGAAGTTTAGGAGGAAGAAACAAGCAGTAGGGTGAAGAGGAGTCAACGAAAGTCAGTATCAAACCCTAACTTTGAAATAGAGAAAATTTGAAGAGGAAATTAAAGAACCAAATGAGACAGAGGTACCAGAAGACCCATTTGAGGATGATACTCCACTTTCCCAATTTTTTAAGAAATGTAAAATGGAGAAGTGAAAAAATAGAGTCTTAAAAGAAAGAAAGGCAACCTAAATTCTAAGTTACCCGAAGAAAGTGAAAAAGAAGAGAAGACAAAACGAAGAGGTTAGAAAAGGAAAGAGTCAAGGCATTGAAAGGCCAGGAGTAAAACTAAGAAGAAGTAGAAGAATTTCAAAACTTTCAAATACACAGTCTCCATAAATGATTGATATTGAAGAAGAAGGGTACAAAACACCACCTCACATTGTGAGCCCGATAAGAAAAACTCCAAATGTTGACCCAGTCTAGAAGAAAATTTATGATTATGTAGAATCTTTGGAAAAAAGAGCACAACAAAAGGAAAACCTCTCTCGGTATCAAAGGAATTAAATTGGTGAAACTTCCTTAACAAAACAAACTCCAGAACAAGAACATAGAGTTCAAGATACTTTGAAACGATACATATATGAGCTAGCGATTCTTAATAAACACCTAACATAGGAAACAAAAGGAACAAAAGTACAGAATGAGATGTTAAGAACCCAAAATGATAACAAACTTCTACATTTCTGCCATTGGTATAAGAAAAATAAGAAGTTCAAGGCTAATAACAAGTTTCTTAAGAATAGAATCAGGGGTTTGCAGAGTAAAATTATGATGAAGAGACCAAGGGCCAGCTTCAACATTAGGAAGAGAAAGAAAAGCACTAGTCTCGATGTGCTTGCAAAAGCTTTAGAAATCATACATTGAAGAAGAAAAGAAGAACCAATTTTGATTTTTTGGTGCACGAGGACATGCAAAACCTTTGGTGTGGGGGAATGTTGAAGTTTGAAATTGTTTCCTTTTTTACTACCTTTTTCCACATCCTTCACCCTTTTTGTCACCATTTTTGTAGCAGTCTCAACATACTCAAGGTCAATTCAAATTATAAAAATGTATTTATCATTCATGTTTAGAATCTATGTTTCTTTACAAATTATAACGAAAACATTCCTACAATAACAAAATTGTGAACATTTCACCGCTAATGTTGAATTCCATGTTGAAATCCAAAGCGATATTCATGGTTAGATGGCTTGTAGTGCGTCAATCAATGGATAAAAAGTACCTAAAGATGACAAACGTTTATCACATGGATGACTACCTATTGACATGACTTGACAGGCTATAGAGTCAAAATCAAAGTCAAATTTTGAGTATGATGGTGCAGTAGTCAAGTGAAGGCAACGAGAGATTAAAACGACATCAGGCGAGCGCGCAGAAGAATTTTTCAAACACGAGGATGTGATCCAAAAATAATCACTCATGATTTTCTCTTTCAGTAGCAAATCACGAGGAGATAAAGTCTAGTTTAAATCTATTTCTTAGATAGAAAAATAGTTTCATTTCATATCAGTGTAAAAATCTTGAAGTTGTTTAATGAAAACTTGTATAAAACTCATAAGGAGAGACCCAAAAATTAATTCAATTATTAAGTTTATTGTGGTTCATTTCTAGAATTTGTGATACTCTCTTTTAAGTAAATACAATCCTTTGTTTTCAATGCGTGACTAAGAAATCATCTGATCAATAACAGACTTATGCTCATGGGAGGGTCCCCTATCAAGTTGTAAGGATATTTAGCTTTGTTCATGTTTCCATTTTCTCATAGCACGATAGTCTTTTGAAGTTTATTTTCTCTTAGAATATTTTCATTATAGTCCAGATTTGATCATTTTTTATTCCAGTTCCAAAATGCTCGTAAACGAAAATTACCAAAAAGATTTCACTTTCATATGTGTTTCCTTTTAGGTTTCATTACTTAGCTTTCATAAATGACAAAAGAAATGCCTTTTAGAATTAATCACGCACATCAGTAATCATTTAGAGTTACAAGTTCTTAGTTCTCATTTGATTTTTATCCTTGTTAGTAGCTTCTTTCTGCAATTGCAATTACTCTCTTTTCTTTCTGCAATTAGCGTAGAATTTCCTTTTTGCAAAATAATGTTGTAGTGTTTCCAATTATACAACTAACATTAGAATATTTTTCCTGCAATTTAGTACTAGCATTTCATTTTATTCAAGTAGAAGTCAGTTTTGAATTCTGCAATTAAAATAGACTTTCAATTATGCAAGCAATAGATTTCAATTGAGTTAAGTAAATTAGTTTTGATGTAACTTTGAATAGAAATAACTTGTGTGTGTTTACTCTCTAAATATCATTCAAACATTTGTCCATACTTAGGATAATTTCATACTTAGAATAATTTAGTCCATAGATAGAATTCCTAGCATATATAGTGCACATACATCTCACAAGTACACGAACCTTGGTTGACAATTAATGAAGTAATTTAAAAACAATTAAATTACCCAGTAGAAGGCCTATATCGACAACGTTAGAAAGTGCTTAAGCAAACTGAGTGCAGAGGAAGATGACATTATTTAGTCTCTAAACCCCTCATAAGATTATGAAACAAAGGTTGGTTATAAGGCTCTTGCATAAAAAACAATGAGAACCCATCGATATGACATTGTAAGTACTTTTGGAAATTTAAATGTCGTACTAAATCTAAAATATTTATGTGGCTCCTACTCAACAACAAGGCCCTAACTTGGGGAATTCTATAGAGAATAAGTTTGAAGGACCTAGTAGATGTTATCTTTGTGAAGTCAATATAGAATCCAACTTCCGTCTCATCATTTCTTGTCCATAGTTGAAACAAGTATGGAATGATACTGAAGGACTATCAAAATCTTCATAATACTTCGGAAGGGGGCACTAGTAAAGTGGAATTCAAATGATGGTATCAAAATAAGGACACAAAGAACATAGTTGCCAACCTAATGAGAATTGTGACCTCAAAACAAAATTTATAATACTAAAAACTCATATTCTTGTGTAAAACCTACTAGAATCAATTGTTGATTTAAAAAGTGGTTCCATCAATATTACCCTTTATCTCGAGATTAAAATTATGACCTTTTGCAACCATGTGTTAAGAAATTTATGGCAGAGAGATAAATTATTACTGAGATTTACCGACATTTACAGAGAGGAATAATAAAATAATATTTATTCAGGAAAACCCTAAATCCGGGGAAAAACCCAACCCAATGAGATCTCATTAGCATTGGCCAAAGCCCTGGCCAATCTGCCCAAGTGAGCCTTCACCACTCACCTCTAGGCCTACATTACAATGAAGTATTCTCAGCCCTTTATAGACTCCATTACATGCAATACCACAGACTATAATACCATGGGTACACTATACCATGTGCCCAAAACCACTACTATTTAACCAGGCCAACCTTGAATCAAACCCCGAGTCAATTTTAACTAACGCCATGTCTTTTAATTTTGTTAACAAATGACTTATAATCAACCCTTAAATTGAAAAAAGTTTCTACCAGTAACACCCCTATATTTTTGTTAGGCTAAAATTATTACTTATATAAAGCCAGGGCCTTAAAAATCAATATTATAATAACCAAATTAAAATCAACCTTCAAATAAAAAAGCAATTCCTTGATTAAGGTGCCACTAGTTGTCATCACTTATGAAGGTTCATTGACATGACAAGTGATTCATTACATTGCCCCCTCAGTATGTCATTGATTTGTTTTGTATTAACACTCGTAAATTTAGGAGCCTCCCTTCGCGTACCATGGCGGCTATTACTTTTTCTCACACTGGTTACTTTAACGTCTTTGTTATATGGGATTTCTTGTGGTGCAAAGCATTGGAGGCTCTCATATTTGGTTCTCATCCCTTTTGGGCACTCCTTTACCTTTTCAATTACTATCAGTTGTTTTCCACCTTCAGGCATGACTCTGCATGGTTATATGTTCATGGATTTTCTCCTTCCTACACTAGCTCTGTTAGATGAAGAGGAGCTTGTTCCAACTTCATTTTCTTCAATTGCACTCTCATAGGATAATCTCTCTTTCTTCTAGAGATTTCACCTCTTCGACCCTTCAACTTCGCACCTATTTTGTTCTCTCATTCCCCCCACTACCATGACAAGGTAGCATTTTTCCTGCTGACGAAGATGAGAAGGGCATGGTTCAGTGGGTGATTCTTGAGCCCAGTTTCAAGCTAAATCCTTCAGTGGTAATTATTAGACCCACACTCCACCTGAATTTCAAGTTACAATTTATGATGTTGAAGAGGAGGTCAACCAAGAGTCTTAACAAATTCTAGATTAAGAAGTCTTGAAGGGAGTAGTTGCGTGGATTCTTGACACTTGTAAAGTAAGGGGGGAGCATAAGCATTATGCATATATTGTTGATCTTTATTGGCATTTAAAACTTTCTCTAGGAAAGGTTCTCATAAATCGAACAGAGGCACATGATAACCTCTTACACGCGTTAGAGGAACTAAAGTTGTTTATGTTGGATGTGGAGGGTCTCCTAGTACATTTGAAGATGGGAGTTCCACCAAGATCTTCAGTTCCTCCTCACAATAAGGGAGTGAACCAACCCATCAACACATATACCTCCTTATCCTCCCAATGCTCAAGTTTTCCTTCATGGTTGTATTTATGTTATCTTTTCTCCTTTGCTTGTTAGTTTTCTAAGGACATTGGCTCCCATCCATGTGCTATCTATTTTTACTTCTAGTTGTTTTCAGTATCTAGTCTAGACTGACTGTCCTAAAAAATCTGAGTTTTTGTTGTTGGTTTCCCCTTTATTGGAGCAATGCTCATTATTAATTCCCATGTATATCGTGTCTGGTTTTACGTAGCCAATTTTTGGATAGCGATTTAGATACTATGCGTCTATGGTCTAGTATTCAGTGTGGCAAGCGGGAGACAACCAACATACTTAAAATTATGTAAATATCTTTGTTATCAATAGAATTTCCAAAATTCACAAAAAAAAAAATTATGAATACATCCATTTATTTTTTTTAGGGTTAAAAATACTAGTTTGAGACCACAACCTTAGCAACCCATACCATTACAAACAAAATCTTAAAATCAACTTCCTAATTGAAAAGATGTATCAATAATAATGCATTTATTTTTTTATTTTTAAGCAAGTCATGGTATTCATATTAGCAAAAATGATGTACAATATTTACAGAGCTATAAAAATGTCAAAGATAACCTTCACAGGACAAACTGCCCCTCACGGGGAAACTAGGAAGTCCCAGAGTGAGACTAAAATTCCAGAAAAACTCAGTGACAAGCAGAGTTTTGAAACAAAGTAACAAGTTTAGATAGAGCCAAAGAGAATGGCCTATAGACCAAAACACAAAAGTATATGTGACAACAATCCTCAAAACTGAGATTGTGTGTCATTGTGAAAAGAAAATGAAACAGGTTGCTTGACTTTGGAAGTTGCAGAAGTATCTTGCACCTTACTGGTCAACTTTGGAACTACTGCTTCATCCAGTTTCTCTTCCATGATGGGACACCCATAAGAACTCGAAGCTTGATAAGGCGATGCCTTCATATCTTCCACTATTGTTAGACCATGCTACAAAGCATATTCAATATAGGCCGAGGGGGAGGGAGTGGTAGGAAAAATGGAGAGGGAGTCAATGCTATCTTGGGAGCTGGAGGAGGAGGCAGTGAGTGAGACGAGACGAAAAGAAACACCAAAGTGGCGGGATAGTTGATGCAGTGTCTGGCGGAAGCGACTCACTTGGGTGTTGGATTCAACAAACTTCATCTCAACATCATCTTTTTCTTCTTTCTATTTCCACAAGTGCCTGACAAGAAGATTATGAGTGGCCCATTTCCCATCTCCACGATGCCTTCACTCATCTGCTTCCAAAGAGGTAACCTTTTGGCGAATGCTTAGAGGAATGTCAAGGTCATAGAGAGTAGAGTTCTCATCGTAATCAACAACTTGAGGAGGATTCCCATGCCCATTAGGTCTTCCTCCATGCCTAACACGACCACACTCTCTAACCATGATGATAGGGTGAAGAAGGAGAAAGGGGAGGGCAGAATTACAAGGAGTGAGACTAATGTTTTCCAGATAGGCATGAAAAGTGTAATTGAGGGAGAGTGAGAGACTCATTAGGAAAAAATTGAGCAGGATGTAGTCAAATAGGCAGAAGGAGTGCCACCGATGAGGGAGGTGAGAGCGAAATAAATGAGGCATGCTTGCGAGGTACCAAGAAATCATACTACAGATTTAGCTCATTAAATTATGCTTCATCACGATCAATCAAGATATGTGCCAATAGGAGGAACTGGGGGCTTCAGACTGCCACTTGTGGTGAGTTTGCATGAGGAGATTAATTTGAATTGGACAACTCTTGATATTTTCCACCCACATCTAGGGATTAATAGTGTTCTTATTATTTTACACTTAAAATTACAATATTTTTGAAATTATGATCCAAAAACACAGGTGTCATAAAAACTTACTTACTTATTAATAAAAACAACTTAAAAATAATATTAAAATATCTCGGATACAAGTGCTCCCACCTACCTAGTCACCTACTTGAGCTCGGCGTGAATCCACCCTCCACTTGGCATCCTCTCTCCATGGCTTGCCTATCCATGCACCTGCCATCCATTAATTCCTGTCCTTCATTGCGTCCTCACACGCTTTTCCTTAACATGTTATTAGCCACCACCCTGTATGCATTTATGCTCCCAACCATGTAAACATCTTGGAGTGTCCCTCCTTCCTCACTAGTTATTTTTCTCCACGCCCAATCTTGTATTCGTGTATGCTACCCCTATGCCTCCAACAAATTTCATCGCCTTCCAACTCGAACCCATGATTTAAGAACGAGTTCAAGTTCACCGTGGTGGCTGTGGATGAGGGCAAGGTCACCCATCTGTGACCCTTGTAGTGGAAGAATAAATGGTTCTTTTTGATAATGACATCCCTACACACATCTGATGATAGGTTACAAGTTTGGAAGTAGAGGAGGTTTGTCGAATGGGGAATTTCTCTGGGTGCTTCACAATCTCCTTGCCCGCCACCTCTTGACTTAGGAATGGGAACACAATAGTGCCGCTAGAAGGATATTCTAAGCTAATGCCCACACCAACCATATATAATCTTCCTTTCAACATCTCTCCTACAGCCTTGGTATAACATTCCCACTGGAATTTCCCTCTTCGTCCTCTCATGGTCCTTCTCCTTCAGTATCGATCCCTCTGGGGTCCTCTTTGATATCAACCATTTACACTGGTGTTGGGCATCATTCTCCAGCTCGTGGGTCTCCGAGCACCTCATTCCTTCCTATGGATGTCCAACTAGCTAATAAAAGGTCCTCTCCCCTTCAGCTCAATCTCTATGGTTATTTTAACATCGAAGAACCACCTGAAAAAGGCCCTTCCGACCCCAGAAATGTTGAAGTTGCTGGTCCAGCCAATGGAAAACATGCATAGAAGCAACCTATATGTGCTCCCTCTAGCTCACGTGGCACTAGCTCAGCTTGACCAAGTCAATTTTTATGCCTGGTATGTTGTCTTTAGTTTTTCTCAAAATCAGATGTAAGAACAATGACAGTTGCAGGTTCTCTAGCAATAGCTCTGCTCACATATTTTGGTTCTTGTTTTTGCCTCTTCTAATTGTAACATGTTGGCCTTATGATACAAGTGTTGTCCTTGATGGAAAGTCATTCAAAGGTTAGTTCAATTTTGATGAAAGGCAACCCACAGTATAACAAATCCATTCAGATGTAACAGGGCATTGGTACAGAAGAACATGAAGATGAAACTAAAGTCTACGAATAAGAATGAAGAAGTTGAAGGTAAAGGATGGTGAAAAGTAGTTTAAGATGTATACACAGGTCCACTTAGTCAAAACAACGTATACACGCAGGTCCACATAACAAAAAGCACAAGAGGAAAAGCGCGTATAGGTTTGAAATCAAGGAATTTCAAGAATAGAGAATACTAGGGGTCAATGCCATGGCATTAGCCCACAATATTGAATGGAGTAATGAATATTTGATCCCGCCCAAGAATAAAACAGGTCCTAAGTGGTTTTGGTCTGAGGTTTTGAGAAAGGCCTAAAACTATATAAGGAGGAGAAGATCATATGGCCAATTTGTGCAAGTGAAAAGGGTTTTCTAAGGAATACTTCTATTTGAAGTATATTTTATGTTACAGGGGCTATGTTGGTGATTTGATTTGAAATATTTTGTGCACCTTGAATTCGATGTTGGATCAGGATCATGAGACTTGAATGACTTATCATTGAATGATTTGATATTGGTTGGGCTAGATCTAATTGTGTACACCTATTTTATTATTTGAATGTCATGATCTGGGTTTGTTTGAAGTCTGGAATAGCAACAAAGTTATGAGTTAATATTTGCAGATCTGTACGTTGGTTCACTTTGGTGAAGTAGCGTATACACACTGGTTTGGATCTTCCAAGTAGCGTATGCAAAAGAAAAGTATATTGTTTAGATATGACTGATCTATTTGATGAATACTGTTATTTTACTGTTGTTTGTCAATGAAGTCTTCTTAGATCTAAATGTAAAACTGAATGCATGAGGAATTTGATATTTGATTGATTGATTGTATAAGTGAGAAGGGTGATCTCTGCTATTGCCTGTGTAAGGCTCTGTAAATTGACAATAGATGTTCAGTATATCGCTAATTGGTACATACTTGATTCAAAAGTTTTATGTTTTAGTATACAAAGGTTTGATTAAAGGAAGTAGTGTATACACGCAGGTTGGGTTCAGTAAAGTAGAGTATACATTCTGATGCATTATTTTTGAGGTTGCAGCTGGTTCTGAATGATGATGCGAGTTTCTGGGTTCAGCACAGTGTTCTTGGGACAATGTTCTGATTAACTAATTGTTGGTTGATGCAGTTTGAGTTTCAAAGTTTCTGATGGGTCCAGTATGAAAATTTGATGAAACGAGGCCTTCATGTGTATTGTTGTGTACCAGGAGCATCCAGTCTGAAAATTTATGAAACATGGTCCTTTGAGGAAGAGAGTGGGTCATAGCTTTCTGTAGGTTGGTGCCTACGTATTAGTAAACACATTGGCTAGTACAAGAGCTAGGGGGTTGTAGCTCCCTTCCACTAGAAGCTGGAAAACGAGAGAAGGTTGTAGCCTTCTGTAGGTGGGTGCCTGCGTTATGCTATGAGTCTGCACCAGTACAAGATTGTAAAAATATTTTGTTATTATCAAAAGAAGATAGAGACGACAACAGCAGGAGGTTTTCACCCACATTGGATTTCCACCTTAAATCTTGGTGTTCATGTGTGTTACTTATGTGTGATGGTCATTCTGTTTTTACTACACTGATTAATAAGTTATTGATGCACTAATTATAGATCAATACATGATAAATTAACTAAATCACAAGTTCTCTCGGTATACACTAGTTTCACTAATCACAGTAGCATGTACACGTTAGTTCACTTCACAGAAGTAGTGTATATAAATCTGATAATACTGATTCACCCCTTCTCAATATTATTTCCAACATAACAATGACACCAAACTTTCTCTCCCTTGGAAGACTATTTGGTTTCCCCTTCCTAGAGCAAGTGACCTCCCTTCTACATCTTTTTATAGCACTTATCGACCGTGTCTCTCAATGCATCTTTGCTAGTACTATATCTATCATTTTTTATTAATATAATATAGATCATTTGTAAACAAAAAATAATAACATTAAAAAAAATAAAAAATTTAACCATATATAAAATTATTAAAATAACATAACCAAATTTAATAAATAAATAAACCACTTAAAAAACAAAACTAAAAAATATCAATATAAATAAATAAATTTAAATAATTTAAAAAACACTTTAACATTTGAAACATGAATTAAAAGCAGTTAAAAAAAGAAAAAGAAAAGTAATTATGGGAATACCCCTTGCATCATCATAAACCTTTTACTTAAAAGATGTAAAAAGCTTATGATGTGCAAGAGGGGTGATGGAATCACCCCCTTCCCTTTTAACATATAAATGTTGTTATAAGATACAAACAGATACAAACATTTTCATGTTAAATATTTTAATATTTTTAATAATTTTTGTTTTTATATATTTATAATTTTATAACTTTATTTTTAATTAATGTTAAAATGTTAAATATTTTTAATAATTTTTTTTTTTATATTTATAATTTATAACTTTATTTTCCCCCGATCGGGGTGATTTTGGCGGTGCACAGAGTAATTAATATAAGGCAAGCACGAAGGAGGTACAGGACTGAGGAGGGCCAGGTAATAATAAGTAAGGGCAACATAAGCATCAGGAAGAATCACACCTCAAGACGGATCGATGCTGGATTGGTGATGGAGGGAGGTGGAGATGACAAATTGTTAGAAAACATAAACGAGTATGATAGTACGAAGGAGGTGCGAAGGGACGTAGACGGTGAAAGAGCTAACAGGTGGCAAGGCGAGCAAACAAAGACAGCAAGAGGAAACCGGAAGGGGCGAAATAATAAAGAAGGAGAACGACACGAAGGAAGGCAAAGGCAAAGGGAAGAGCGTGAGAATTGGAAAAGAGGAAGTGTGGTGAGGGATCGAGTCAGGTATATGGGAAGACAACGAAACCATAAAATTAAGATAACCAGAGCAGAAACTAAGGGAAGAATGGCGACTAGAAAGAGAGCGAGGAATGAGGAGAATGAAGCCACCTGGGAACGAAGCAATTGGGATAAAAAAGGAAAAGGAATGGTGAAAGAAGAGATGGCCGAAGAAACCTCATTGGTTCAGGATGATTCAGATGATGATCTAGAGATGTATGATTCGGACAAGGAAAAAGGAGAGCAGGCTCGAGAGAAAATAAGAAAGATGGCAGAAAATGGGACTGAGGACAAACAAGAGACCCGGGAGGATGAGGAATGGTAGGGTCGAGGGCGAAGGGGAGACCGAGACATCGGCAACGCCTCAGGCACGAGAAATCGAGGAGGGAGAGGGAATTATAGGAGTAGAGGAGGCAGGGGAGGATGACGAGGACAACGTGGAAGGGGTAGGGGAAGAGCAGGAGACTACATAGAAGAGCAGGCATCAACATCTACTAGAAAAACCAGAAGATCTTTGGGAAAGAAGATTCAATATGTAGAAAGAGCTTATTTTGAGAACACCAACAAGGACATTAGAAGGATAATACAACAACTAGAAGAGGAGGCAACTCAGGGACAATCTGATTCTGAAATGGAAGATTGGGTATATGTTCTCCCAGATCCAGGAAACACGAGAGGCCTCATGACTTTGCATAAACAGTGTGCTGCATGTTTATTGGGTAATGAAGAGATTGATCATGAAGGCAATGGAGCAAGTAGCTATGGAAATGGCTGAACTGTCTCAAGGAATACAAAATCTAAAGAAAGAACTGAGGAATATCCAGATTACTCTGTTAATGCAGGACAAAAAATTGGATGAAATACAGCAGCAGATAAAGGAATGCCACCCGGACATCAAGAAAGAAGCGGAGCAACATACAGGAATGGAAGCTCAGTAATGGAAGATATGTATTAATTTTGTTTCCATGAAGATAATAGGTAATATATTAGCTTCTAAAGCCTTTTTTGAAAAGTTTAGAATGTAGATACGGAAAATTAGAAGCCTTTATGGCTGTTTAGTTTATTTAGCTTGGACAAGAAGAATTAAGACTTTCTATTTTTGGATGGCTGTAAAGAACTTAAGGTGGCCAATAAACCAGGTTTCCCCTCGGGGCGGGTTGAGGCCACCACGAATATGTAATGGTTTTGATCCGCAGTAATAGAAAAAGAAAGGACCCTCTGCAGTTTACAAAAAAAAATAATTTATAACTTTATTTTTAATTAATGTTTTTAATTTCTTCATAGTTGTTTTTTCATAAATTTTTTTTCCATATTTTAAATAAAATTTTAATGTTATTTTTAATTATTTAAATATTTTTTTCCTCCGGGTTTTAATTTCATCATAAGTTTTATTTTTTATTGTTTTGTTATTTTATATTTATTTAATTAAATTCATGTTAGTTCGATTTTTAATGTTTTGTTTTTAATACGTATTTAATCATAATATTTTTTTTAAAGATTTGTTTTATATATATATAATATATATATATATATATATATATATATATATATTATATATTATATTATATTATTTATTTATTTATTTTCTGTTTAAGGAAATTTCATTATATTATGAGAGAGAAACAACATACATTTCAACGACTTTTAGCTTTCTTCGCTTCAGTTTGACTGGATTTGTTAGTGATGAGAGCTAGACAAAAAATAAACGATGATTTCATTTTTTACATGTATCCCAAGGACAAAATGACCTCAATACGCAAAACACATATAAAATTTGAAAACATCCTACAATTTTCATATCAGGGAGGAGGATTCAGAGCTTGACCGCTTGGGGCCGTTGGAGGATCGTCACCTTTGTGAACATGATAGTCGATATGGGTCAAACACACCTCAATCTCATCTAGTCCCTCATTGTTTTGACATTGGTTGTGTCTCACTAAAGCCAACCTCTCCATAAGTTCTCCTTGGTTGTATTGAACATCGTTGATATAAGTTATGATCTCATTTCGATCGTCATACCTCTTTTGGTGAATGATGTCCAGGTTGGCATGAATATTCCACATTTGATCAATTATCATAATAAGTGAGGGAGGTTGCTCTACTCGGCCTAGAGATTGGGCCCATACATGTGCTACCTCACCTTCCCCATCCGCACCTCCCACCTCCTCATTCTGCTCGCCCGCCTAGTGAGTCCACTCACCATGTTGGCCACAAAGGCTGCCACCCCGTTGAGCACACCCACGCTGGCGTATCATCTCTTTCGCTTAAATTTGATGGACTTCGCGCCAAGGATTCACAATAAGGGATTTACCCCACCAATTAACCACCCTACTCATAAGCATATTGTGTCGTTCATGCTCGGGCCCTCGCACAAAAATGGTCTCTCCCCACGAGACGAGACAAGCACAGAAATCCTTGTACTGGAAAAATTCACAACACAATATAAATAATATAGGGTGCGATAATACCTCTTAGCAAAGATTCGTCATCATCTTGGTCCCTTACTGTCCCACCCCACCCTAGACACTCATTATTACCTTGAAACATCAGGTGGCTAACAAAACCCAAAATTTTGACGACGATGGGTCTAAAGCAATTGACCTCATTGCTACAATTATCCTCAGAGAGCCATAGGACTCCCTCTCACCCAAACCATCCAACATCAGACCACAAGTTTGAAACTCTTTGCTCACATTGCATCTAGGACCACACAAGTAAATTATTCACATGAAACACTAAAATGGACATAAATGTTTGAATTACCTAAGAGGCGGTGCTATCTCCCTCCCCAATTGGCGTTGCGACATAATGCTTCAGTCTCAAGGCTAGAATCTTACTAACTGAGCCAAAGGCAACTACTCGACTTCTAGATAGAGCCCAAGCTTTGGTTAGGCACTGACCGAGGGTCCCATATAACTATTTGTTCAGCTCTTGTTTGCAATTCTTCCCCCAAATTCCAGACAATAACAAATTCAATACCCCATCTTGGCTCCCTAGAGAGGCCCTCCGAAGGAACCGAGTAGGTACTACCTTCCAACCTCCAACTTTTCATCTCCTAAATGATGCTTCTACCCTTCGCAACCATCGCTGGGGGAATAAAAACTGATACAATCTCCATAAAGTTCTCCTGCATACCATATGAATTTTCGTGCTCTCTATAAAGTGTCTTCATTGTGGCTACATGGGAGGGCTTGAATTGTCTCGAGTCAGTGTTCTTCCCAAGTAAATCACTCCCAGCGGGGAGTTTATATCTATATATATATATATATATATATATATATTTAAATTTGATTATTTTTAAATAATTAAAATTTATAAGTTTTTAAAATTTAGGAAAACGACAGTGAAGTAAGAGCGAGTATGACAACTTCGATTACAATGATGAAAAATTTGTAAACAATAATTTAAAAAATAATGGAATTTTAAGTTATAAGTAAAAAAAAAAATGCTATTTATGGGGTGGAAGGATTAAGGGGCACTATTTTTGTCCTAGAGGAAAAATATAATCTAGTTTTGCATGGAGTCTGGTGCAAGCCTCGAACAATCAAGTTGAAGTATAGGGACTACTTCAAGGACTCTCTTTAGCTCATTCTAATGGATTTTCCAACATCTATATTGTTGGGGAATCCTAAATTATCATAGGTCATCTTCGAAAAGGAACTAATCTTAAAGATATGCTCCTCAACTCAATATTCCTTCGAATCGAAATCCTTCTTGATCAATTCTAAAAATATTAATTACATCATATTCTAAGACAAAAAAACACCAACGAAAATGAAATGGTGTATAAGCAGTTAGTTTGGTGATGGTATCATTGCTAATCAATGATCACATCTCCCACTTCCTTATTCCATGAATTTAATTATGTCAGGAAAATGTAAAATTGGTGGTCGCATTCCATCGACCAAGCAACATAATTATTTATTTTGAAGGGTGGATGTCTCCTCCATCCATTTTCTTACCATGCACAACAAAATGGAAGTAGGCCTCCCCTTTTTATTAGTAAAGTCTCGACGCAAATTGAAAGGCAAGTAAGGCATTTCAAGGAAGGTGGTGAGAGAAAACATTACGGAGATAATGAATTGGAGTGGGTGGAATGAAAAAAACCTTCTATGCAAGTTGTCCAAAATGAGCTTAGTAGTCCATTGGCATGAGTAGGATGATCCGATGATGTGAGAATTTAAGAACTAATGGCCTAAAGTGATAGAACTCTATCATGAACATTTATGGGATTTGGTGTATTTGGGAATTCAAGAGCATGCCACACAGTGGAGCTATCAATGCCCCTCATGGGATTTATTCAGTAAGATTGACCTCAAGCATCCCCTCTTGTTATGATTACAATAATTAAATACTTGCATAGGGTTTTAGGTGTTTTGATCTCTTATATAATCCTGATCCTCTTCTTAGTAAGTATGGAAATTCTCTAGTTAGTGGTTATTTGCTTGGTTAATGTTGGGAGATTTTCATCTTTTCACCCTAAATTTTGTACAATTAATCTATTATATCCCCCTTGTGAAGTTATATCTAGCCAGTAGTTGATCCTAACAGGGTTTTGGCTATCTCAGTGGATTGTCAAGTATTGGTTTGGCCCACCTACACAACTTAGTTCTTCCAATGTAGGCATTCATTTAGTAAGCAAATGAAACCTTTTGGGTGGTTGCTGCAGGTTTGGATTTTCGTGGTATAGTTTGGGCATTTGCGATTTTGTATTAGGTATTTGAGGTTAGGGTTTATCTTTCAAAAATAATTACACTAATATTTGGAATGGTTCCCCCTGCTTTTCAAAATTCTTTTCAAGATTAGATTGGTAATTATCTTTTTCTACCTTCCTTTTTGGGCCTCTTCTTTGAGTCTAGGCAGTGACTTCTTATCTATGTTAGGGCAGGTATTTGTGTGCTTTAGGTTTCCTTTGTTGGATTGTTCATGTATATCAAACAATTCTTGTTGTCATTTTGGATTGGGTGTCCCTTTTCACTATCCTCTATGGATTTTGGTCATGGGTGGAAGAGCTTGGCCTAGTCTAGGCCCTCTTCTCTACTAGATTTATCAGTTTGGAATAAAATTCAGGTGTCTTTGGGCATACTTGATTATTGGATGAAACCCCTTTGAGTTGGTTTCTCGGTTGGGATAACAAGTAATTCATTGCAATTGTTTGCCATATTTCCCTATAGTACTACTTATAAAGTTGTTTTTGGGAAGGATTGGGATCTATTGGCTCCATTGGTGAGGTTATCATGCATAAAGATCTTGGGAAAGTTCCTCCTTTTGAGTGGGAAGAGTAAATGGAACAAATGTAGTAGGATCCAATTCACTTGTGAATTCATTGTTGGCAAACAATATCAATTATGATTGTAATAATATAGTAATTGGTGGAGCGCCAAATAAAATTGCAAAGCACAGAAGATGAAATGGTAGCCCTTCAACATTAGCTCACAAAGGTTCGAATATCAGTTCGTTAACTTCAACAAGGGGGGTCCTCCCTAGGAAACACGTCTAACTAGGGTACTAAAAACTGGTCCAACTTAAATGCTTTTTCTATGGACGACTCTGGATTGGGCACCAAGGCATGCCCCCTTCTCATGAATAGTTTCTAACGCAGTTCAAATGTATCAATTTTTTAATGTTTTTTGGTGGCTTTATGAATTATGACCAATTAGTTTTGATATTATAGTAGTTAGAAAGCCTAGGTTTTTATACTCAGATAGGCCTATCTCCTTCTTAGATTTTGATAGTGGAAGATAAACCTTTTGTACTTCTTGATGTAAGGCCGTGCCCCCAATTACAAATTTTAATATAATTATTCACAATTTTGGTTTAAAAAATTAGTTTTATTTCTCATACCTCTTTTTGATTTAAGGGTTGATTTTAAGATTTTGGTTGCAATGATACCATTTGTTTATACTATGGTTTCAAACATGTTGTAATTTTAACTTTAAAAAAATGTTATCCATAGCACCACTTTTTAATTTGAGGGATAATTTAATATTTTGATTGCAATAGTACTAATTGTGAAGTCCATGGTTTGAAGCCATATGAGATTTTAATCCCAATAAAGAAAAAAGGTGTTATTAGAAGCATCATTTTTTGATTTAAAGACTAATTAGAAGACTTTGTTAGAACAATTAAGGATAATGATGGCAAAAGGTTCTCAGTTCAAAGGCTACCACGCTCTAAAGTATATAGCAAAAGGACCATTTGTAAACAATATACCATAGCAATGGCTCACGTGGATGGATTTGGACCTCAAAAAAGAAAATTAAAATAGTTGGAAGGCTTATATCGATAACATTAGAAAGTGCTTTATCAAACTGGGTATAGAGGAAGCTGAGCTTATTTAATCTATAAACCCCTCAGAGGATTATCAACCAAAGATTATGTTGGAACTGATGTCAACCAGATTGACAAGAATGTGTGCTGTAGCAAATGTATGGCTCAGATGGATTCTTATGGTAGTTGCAGGCTTCATGTGGAGGATCCTCATGATGGGTGTGATTTCATCTGTCCAAAAAGTCAATGAGCAGAGAAGTTTGCAGTCATCTTCCAGGAAGCAGAATGACTCAAAGCATACATCATACCCTCTCCATTGGAAAGTTCTCTGAACAAGATTTCCAATGATATGTGGAAGTCAAAAAATGGACCCCTGGATCAAAAGGTATGGTTTGCTAAAGTTTCAAGGATTTGAAGCATTAAGAAGGAAGGAACATCAGAGATCGCAATATTAGAGGTCCATAATATCAAAGATCGAAATATCAGAGGTCCAGCATACCAACACATCGCAATATCGGAGGTCCAATACATTGGAGCATGCAGTATCGGAGGTTGGAGGAGCATCGACACATTGGAACATCGATGTATCACAGAATCAGTACTTCTTAAAGTGAACCTTTAAAAAATTGTGATATCATAAAGTGTCGATAGTATAAGAAATTGTCGGGGAACGCCGATAAAGGATTAACAACGGATTTCATTGCAAAACCAAAGGTTGATGAGCCCTTTTCTCTCTCCTTTAGTTGGACACATGGTAGCATACGATTGGCTCCGATAAAGACACATGGAAGCATATGATTAGTTTTGATAAAGCTAGAGTGGCATCTGATGTCAACATGACATGGCGATACGATATGATACGTGGCAGGTAGTTTTGGCATTTTGAGGGGCCTAAGGGGACAAATCTAGATGACACATGTCAATGCTCATGAGTGCCACATGGATAATGACGTCATATTGGAGGTCAGCATATTGGAGGTTGAGGAAGTCAGAACTTTAGAACGGTTGGTGTTTGAAAAACTTCCGATGGGAGGGGCTCCGATATTGGGTTGGCACATGGTCGAGAAGAGTTTAAAGAACCAAGGGGTGCAAAGCACTTAAAAAAGTAAAAATGGCCCCCGAAAGGAACAAAATTCCCTAGCGCCTTAAGGCTAAGCGGAAGGTCACAACCCTTGGTCCTATGATGAGCAATGCAGAAAGAGGTTAAACAAAAGGAGCCTGGTGGCATCAAAACTTTACGATTTCAGAAGGCTTTTGCAAATGAAGTTATGATGAGTTGAAAATCTATCATATTGGGCTTTGATAGTGTAATACAAAGAGTTAAAAGGTGGATGAGTTGGTATATGTGATTCTAGAACACCACTAAGGCCGCCACAGTTGATCACTCCCAACTATAGAAAGTGGGGAATTCAATCTGTTAGGAGGAAAGCGACATGTGAACTGACCGAGTAACTAAAGAGGAACATCATGGAAAAGACGTGGCTTGATCAGAGGCCATCCCGAAATGACATGGAGATACATTTCTTAACCATCACGATTTTTATTATTTCTTTAATTCTTTAACTTTTACATTTTAAAGAAAGGAATCAAATCCATTGTAATGATTTGGGCAACAAAAACTTTGCACACCAAGATAGCTAGTCGATCAGACGGTTGGAGCTCAACTGAGATATTTTGTAATTGTTTTTCAAGCTCCCCCTCTCCTTATAAAAAGAGGGAAGAAACACTTAAGAATGGTTCCCGAATTATGCATCCAAGAGGCCCAAATTGTGTTTAGCAAATTCTGAGTTCTATTTGTAAAGAACGTGGTTCCACTTTGGTTCAATTTGCTTGTTCACGAGGTTCTTGGGAATTTACAATTGTTAAAAGTGATTTGAAGTCCATCTTCAAATATTAATGAAGCAGTTTTATTGATTCCAATCGGAGCAATGCACAATATGTTTTCCCCTTTTTATATCATTTCATGTGTCTTTCCTCCTCTGAAATTATTTAATGAAGGTACTAGTTTCACTCTCTCATGGTTATATGTATGCTGCTAAGTGGTAAGAAGTACTTGTGTCAATGAAATATTTACTTATGTTATTTGATAGCTTGTAGTACTTGTGTAAACACAGATTTACTTGTGTTATTTTATAGCCTGCAGTACCTGTGTAAACACAAATTTACTTATGCTAATTGGTGAAAAATGTATTCATGAGGCATAGAGCTTGAGACCTTAATTCACACTTCACTTTTTCTGCATTTTCACCTTCTCACTTTTCCATATTTTTGCTTGAGATTGTTGCTTAGGATTCTGTGTTATGTCTGACCCTCTGCATCAATTTCCCTCCTTTCCTTCCTCCTATTCATCTATACTACAACAACAATATTAAACTGTGTATTGTTGTGTGTTGACCACCAGAACCAAGGAATTTCTCTTTGAGATAATCCATATTTACCCATGCATATTTATATATGCATGTCTTGTTGAGTCAACCTCGGTGAAGGATTATTGAACCAAGCTCTGAATTATCTCTTTTCAAATTATGTGACATATGGAGTGCAACAGAAAGCCCTCAGATAGTCTTCAAAAGCACTCCTTTGGATGTCCTAGGCATTGACCCTTTCTTTCAACCTGGGGGTTGTCTCTAGGAGGCTTCTACATCTTCTGTAGCAATTGTGTGATAGGAGATAGAAAAAGCTACAACATGTTGTTTATAAGGCTCTTGCATTAAAGAGCAATGAGAACCAATCGATATGGTGGTGGAAGTACATTTAGAAATTTAAATGTACTACTAAATATAAAATCTTTGTGTGTCTCCTACTCAACAATAGAGCCCTAACTTGGGACACTCGGTAGAAAATAAGCTTTGAAGGACCTAATAAATGTTATCTCTATGAATCCAATATAGAATCCAACTTCCATCTCATCATTTCTTGTTCATACTTGAAACAAATCTAAAAAGATATTGAAGGACTAACAAAATCTCCATAATACTTGGAAAGGGGACACTACTGGTGCAGAATTCTCAAAATCATCTCAAAATAAGGACACAAAGAATGTATTTACCAATCTAATGAAAGTCATGACCTCAAAACAATAATTCTAATACTAAAACCTCATATTTTTGTGTAAAAAATATTAAAATCAATTGTTGAATTAAAAAGTGGTTCCACAAATATTAAAATTTGAAAAAAGATTATGCTAGTAACACCCCTATATCTTTTTGAGGCTAAAATTATAACTCATATAAAACCATGGCTTTAAAAATCAATATTATTAGAACCAAAATATTAAAATCATCCTTCAAACCAAAAAGTAGTTATACTCCTTAGTGCATGTGGTTGTTAACCACAAGGTCAGAGGTTCCAATACCCCTTATAGTGGGTCATGTTTCTTGATTATCGATCACATTCTGTTTGTTCCCATGGGGCAGTTTAATTGGTGATTGAGGTAATGTGAGTTTGAGGTAACGAAGAGATCCAAGGTTCAAATCCCCCCTAGTTCTGACCCTGTTTACGGAGAGGAGGACATGCCATAGTCCCCTAGAGGTTTATTTGTAGCCACATGTCACATGAGCTATCAAGTTCCTTTGGTTACAGTAAAATAAAAATAAATCAATTATATTCCCCGATGATGGTGCCACTAGTTGTCATCACTTATGAAGACTCTTTAACATGATAGGTGATTTATTACACCACTCCCTCCGCATGTCACCAATCGATTTTTCATTAATACTCCTCATCGATTTGGGAGCCTCCTTATGCATACCATGGTGGGTATTACTTCTACTCTTACTTGTCGCCTTAACGTATTCATTAGATGGGATTTCTATCAATGCAAGGCATTGTAGGATCTAATATCTAGTTCTCTTCCCATTTGAGAATTCCTTTGCCCCTGCAATAAATATCAATTGTTGGCCACCTTTAGGTATGACTTTGCATAGTTATATGTTCTTGGATTTTCTCCTTCCTACACTGGCTTTGTAACGCGAAGAGGGGCTCGCTCCAACTTCATATGCTTCAACTGCACTCTCATGGGATAATCTCTCTTTCTTCTAGAGATTTCATGCCTTTAGCCCTTTTGTGTTGCACCTCTCTTGCTCTCTTCCTTCTCTCCTCCCCTCACTTCCATGATAAGGCGACACGCTTTTTGCTAACAAGGATGAGGTGGTCATGGTTTAGTGGGTGGTTCTTGAGCTCGTTTTTGGGCCAAATCCTTGATTCATAATTATCAAACCCACACTCCAATTGAAGTTCAAGCTATAATTCATGATGCGAGGAGGTCAGGAAAGAACGTTAACGCATCTTTGATTCAAATGTATTGAAGGGAGTAAGTTACATTGATTTCTAACACTGGTAATGCAAGGGGAAAACATAATCATTATCTATATAATGCTGATATTTATTGGAATATAAAAATTATCTTGAGAAAGGTTCTTGTTGATCAAAGAGAGACACAAGATAACCTATTGCACAGATTAAAGGAACTGAGGTTGCTTATACTGGATTTGGATGGTCACCTAAACATCTGGAGATGGGAGCACCACCAAGATCTTTAGTGCCTCATAGAAACAAGGGAGTGGTCCACTCCATCAACCTAGATACCTCCTTAAACTCCTAATGCTCAGGTTTTCTTTCATGGCTATATTTATGTTGTCTTTTCTCCTTTGCTTGCTAGTTTTTCAAGGACACTGGCTCCCATCCATGGAATATCTACTTTCACTCTTGGTTGTTTTCCCTATCTAGTGTGGATTGATTATCTTAAAAATTATGTGTTTTGGTTATTGGTTTCCCCTTTGTTGGAGCAACTCTTACTATCGATTTCTATGTATATTGAGTCTCACTTTACGTAGTCAATTTTTGCACAGTGTTCCAGATACTATGTTGTCTCTGGTATAGTTTTCCTTGTGGTAAGCCAGAGACAACCAACATACTTGAAATTATGTAAATCTCCTTGTTATCAATAGAATTTGCAAAATTCACAAAAAAAAAACACACAATTTTATAGATACATCCATTAGGTTTTTTTTGGGTTAAAATTACTACTTATCTGAGATCATGACCTCAACCCATGCCATTAGAACGAAAATGTTAAAATCAACCTCCAAATTTAAAAGATGTGTTAATAATAGTGCACTTGTTATTTTACAATTAAAATTAGAATATTTTTGAATTTGTGATCCAAAAACACACCATCACTTCAATTGTAATCATTAAACTTGCTTCCACTTTACTATTAGCTTAAAAGAAAAAACCAACTTTAAAAAAAATAAATAAAAAAAATTTAAACCATATAAACAAATGATTAACAATGAATTACAAATAGTACAATGTAAGATCTAATATTACTTTGATCGATTCAAGAATGGAGTTCTAGTCTTCCCCATTGCAACTACGGTTTCCCTAGTTGCCTATGGCATCCTGCAGCCCCCCATTTGATAATTTAGCATGACCATATGTTTAAGGGGAAAGCTTGATTTCCTAGTTGGTCAGTGGACATGAAGTTGTTATGCACTCATTTTCAGAAGTTGAGGTATTGTCGTCGTCGCCTCGTTCGATCTGTGCTAGTTTAAATGCCTCATTGCTCGTAGTTTGGCCTACGAGCTTGCATGCTAGCAATTATTGTGTGGGTTCAAGGGTTGGCTTGCTGATTGTGTGCTTTAATGTAGGAACAAAAAGTACCTCAAATAAATTTGTGAATAAGGAAAAATCAAACCCTTCTTTGGATCTGGGTTTTCCTCCTCAAGGAAAAAAATAATGTATTCTTAAAGGAAAAAGGGTTAATAGGAAATTTCACTAGTTTGTGGCCAAGTTATGAAGTTGCTGAAGACTAGGTTTTTGCTATTTGGGAAAATAATGAACCCCAGAGCATTTACTATTATGGAAATGTGTATTACGCATTTTTCTTTGAAAACCAAGAATCAAGGGACTAGATCTATAAGTTGGGTCCCTATTTCATGGGCACCAAAGGTTTGTTTCTCACTCATTGGTCTTTGTATTTTAATGCTATGAAAAAAATCTCATCTTCACCTGCGTGGATAAGATTACCATTTATCCCCCTTCTTTTCTAGGATGAAGATGTTTTTAAGTCAATAAGAGATAAATTGGGCAAGTTTATTTCTATCGATATGAAACAGGGGAACAATTTTTCATGTGCCCGAATTTGTGTTGAAATGAATTTCACAAAAGGCCTCCCTAAGGCAATTCATCTTAATCTGGATGGTTGACCCCATCTCTAGGTTCTAGATTACAAATAGGTTCCTTTAAAATGTAATATGCACTACGAGTATGGTCACTTTTCCAGAAGTTGTCCAAAATATTTTTCCACTCAAAGCTCTTCAAATCCATTACCTCCTCATAAAGAAGAGCAAGGAGAAAATATCAAAATATTTATTCTTGTTCAAAGGAAACATAAGAAGCATGATAGTAAAAAGTAGTAGACATGCAAGGTTGAATCAAAGCATCAACCCATTTCCAAAAATATCTTTGAAGTCCTGAATGCTTCAGAAGAAGAAGGTGAGACTCTTGAGGCCCTAACGGATCAACCAAATAATCCCATTCCAAAAGTCCCTCTTTACTTGATTGATGAAGAAGAACCAGATCAGGACCCTCCAAGGAAATCTCCTACGGTGGAAAATATTTTCCCGAAGGTCTCTCTTGCATTAAAAGATCAAGAAGTTGGTAAGGTGGTATGGTAGAAGTCCTCCTCTTCTCCCCCTTCCTATTCATATGTGCTTCCAATGCAATAGTCCTCCCCACTGGTAACAAGAAGCAAGAAAGGTCATAGTAGAAAGAACTTTGTTCCTAACTCCCGTAGTCCAAGCGATGAGTCATCTTCTAGAAATTTATAGAAATGTGTTGTTTCTGCATTTTTTTGTTCAAGCAATTTGCTAAAATTTATTCCTGCTCTCATGAAGCAGTAGGAGTAAAAATCAAAAGACTTAGTTTTGGAACTTTTCCCTCCCAGCTCTTATCAAGAGGAGGTTGGTTTCTTAGTTTTTTGTTTTGTTTTTTACTTTATTTTTTATTTTTTATAAAAGTGTCATTAGTCAAAGATAATCAAAGAGGCAAACAAGACGGAGAACATGTTGTAACTCATTTCCCTAGTAACAACTATGTCTTAGCGTAGATTTTAAAATAATTTCTTCTCACTTATGTTAAAAAAATAACAAACCAAAAAAAACGATGAATTAAAAGTAGCACATGGAGAGAAACTCAATTGGAAATCACCATGTTATGAAATATTGCGTAAACAATGGGATTCAAGATTCAAATCCTTGTAGGTCAAACCAAAAAAGGAAAGAAAAATTAAAAATAACATGACAAAAAGAGTTAAGCCAGTAAAAATATGTTATGAAACCAGCTCACAAAAAGATAGAAAAGATAGTTGAATGCCTTAGAATTCAGCCTCTTCGAGGGGGAAACCTCCTTTACATTACACAAAAGAAAAATTCTTGGATAATTCAAATGACAAAACCTCCTTTTTATATATAGGAGTCTAAGGGGTCACAATATAACCAAGCCGACCTAACAATAATAATATAAAGGCACAAAAATAACAATAGAGGTATTTTATGGGGCACAGTAATAACAATATGGGGACAATAGGGGCACAAAAATATTAATAAGGGATACAACTACAATATTAATGGGGGCATCACTAGTATTATAGGGACCTAACATGCACCTCTCCTTCAAAAAAGTGTTTTCCTCAATGCTTGAGTAGTTCTGGATGCTTCTTTATAAAATTCTCATCCTCCCATGTGGAATCTTCAGCGGATAAGTTCTTCCACTTGACGAGATACTTTGAAATGGATTGATTTCATAGTTGTCGAGTTCTTGTTTCTATGACTGCTTCCGGTTCCAATATAATTTTTCCTTCCTTGTCAAGTTCTGGCAGTATTGTTTGAACTGGGAGCTTGTTGCCTATAACCTTATTTAAACATGAAACATGGAAAACTGGGTGCACTCAAGAAGCTGTAGGAAGCTTCAATTTGTATGCCATAGTACAAATCTTTTGCAACACCTTGTACATACCATAATACTTTGGTGACAATTTTTTATCCTTCTTAGCTTGCTTGAGGGACATTTGTTTATATGGTTGTAGCTGTAGGAATATTCAATCACCTACATCAAACTTCTTTCACTACGATGTTGATCTGCCCGTTGTTTCATTCTATTCTACGCCAACACGAGGTTATCCTTTAAGAGTTGGAGGACTTGTTGTTGATGCTCGATGTGATGTTCCACTACTTGAACCTTAGAATTTTCTCTTAAATATGATGTGATGGATGGTGGCTGATATCCATAAAGTGCCATAAATAGGGTTATTTATGTTGCTGTATGGAAGGAAGTGTTATACCACCATTCAGCCAGAGGCAACCATTTGACCCATTGTGTCTGCTTATCAGATACAAAGCAACGAAGATATCCTTCCTAACATTTGTTTACTATCTAAGTTTGCTCATCAGATTGAGGATGATAAGATGAGCTATGAGCTAACTGAGTACCAAGATAAGAAAATAATTTTGTCCAAAAACTTCCAGTGAAAATGGGATCTCTATCACTTAAAATAATCTTTGGGTTTCCATGTAGCTTTTGAATTGTTTCCATAAATGTAGTAGAAACTATACTCGCTTTAAATGGATGTGATAATGCACAAAAGTGTGCATACTTGGTAAGTTTTTCAATTACCACCATGATGACACTCTTTCCCTCAGACTTGGGTAAACCTGTGATAAAATCCATTAAAACCTCCTCCCAACATTGGCTTGGAATGGATAAAGGTTGTAATAGACCTGGGGTCTTAATTGTTTCAACTTTATTGTGTTGGCAAACCAAACATTCCACCACAAACTTTTGAATATCCGATTTAAGGTCATCCCAAAAAAATTCCTTCTTAACCGTGTGGTAAGTTTTTAAAAATCTTGAGTGCCCTCCTAAGGGAGAAGTGTGCAATTCCATAAGAATGTTTTGTTTGAGTTGGGAATTCTTACAAAGGTATAAGCGATCTTTGTACCATAATGAATCATTTTGCCAGCTAAATGTA